>PVKU01008941.1:0-67599 GCA_004027475.1 Anoura caudifer | reverse complement strand
CTCATCGACATTGGCAACAGTGTGGCAATTGCTGGGGGAAGGGGGTATAAGGGGACTAAACGGTAATGGGAAAATACAATAAAGATTATATTTTTTGAAAGGGGAAAATCCACAAATATTTCTTCACGCCTGTGAGAATGTCTATCATCAATAAATCAACAGACAACAAGTGCTGTCAAGGATGTGGAGAAAAGGGAAGCCTAGTGCACTGTTGGTGGGAATGCAGACTGATACAACCACTGTGGAAAACAGTATGGAGTCACCTCAAAAAACTAAAAATGGAACTAACTTTTGACTCAGCAATTCTGATTCTGGGAATTTATCCAAAGAAACCCAAAGCACTAGTACCAAATAATATATGCACCCTTATGTTCATAGCAGCATTATTTGCAATAACCAAGTGCTAGAAAGAGCCCAAGTGCTCGACAGTAGATGAGTGGATAAGTAATGCTGTGATACAGTCACACAATGGAATACTACTTGGCTGTAAAAAAGAAGGAATTTTTACCTTCTGTGACAGGACCTGGAGATTATTATGCTAAGTGAAATAAGCCAATCAAAGAAGGTAAATACACTATGATCTCAGTTATATATGGAATCTAAGAAATAAAATAATTTAACACAAAAAAACCCTAAAAGCATAGATACATATTACAGACTGACAGCTGTCAGTGGAAAGGAGGTTGGGGGGCTGGGTGAATAAAAGGTGAAGAGATTAAGCAAATATATATATATAGGTATGTGTGTGTGTGTGTGTGATACATAGGCACAGACAACAAACACTTTTCTTTGGGTGATGGGTACACGATGCAGTATATATTGCACATTGATGTTGGACAGTGAGTACCTGGAACCAGAGGATCAGCATAGGATAGGGGATGAATCAAAAGAGTTTAGTTAGTGTGGCATCCAGGAAGCAGAGGATTTCGAGAAGAGGGGATCAGCTGTACAGAGAGACAAGGACAAGGAGCCTCTGGAGATTCTGCCATAATGTGGTTTTAGTTGAATGACAGGTACAAATTATGATTTACACTGAGTTCATAGAAGAATAGATGGTGAAGAAATGAAAGATAACAGCAGGGTAATTTCTAAAGTGGGAAATCTGGTGGTGGAAAAAAGGAAAAGGAAAAGATGGCCAAAAGAAAGACACTACTTTTGTTAGTGACAGGTGAACATATTGTAAACACAAGGAAAAGAACCAGTACTGAATACACATGTGAAGATATGATGATTGATTGGATGAAGTACTTTTGGAAGGAAAGGCAATAAGAGCTAAACCTGAAATCCGACTGTGAATTCCAAAGAGAAAATAGTGGAATGAAGTATGAGTTCAGCTTATCTTCCAACAAAAGAAAATAAACCATGAACAACCCTCTCTTCACACCAATGTACATTCACTCCTGTCAGGGTAATGTCAACAGACTCTATAGAAAGAAAAGATGGTATCTAAAAAGAAAAAAAATGAGAGTGAGTTCTGGTTTCTCTTTAAGACATTATTTATTTGCATTATTACCAGTTATTTTTGCAACAGCCAGATAATATTCTAGACAAATACATTTAACTAAATTAAGATTAGAGTAAATTTTGCAGCATAAGGATGAATTACATTGTTTTCTAAATGCAGTAATTAAGTCAATGAAGTAAAAAAAAAAATCCTCTCAAAACTTAGATAAAATCCAACCATTGAAACCTCATACTTTTGTTACAACAAACCCACAGGCTAAATTACAGATCATATTCAATCTTAATCATCTTAGTTCAGTCCCAATAATTTTGGCCAAGGATGTTAGGAAATCCTTTTGCATGTGAAACATCGAATTTCTAGGAGGTCTCCTTGTCTTTTTTTCAATTTATTCTTTCTCTATTATTTAAGAAGAATGAACCTTGAGTAGAAAATGCCCATGCATTATTTACTAAGGTTTTTCCCCCTTTAACGGAAGTTGATATTGGTGGTGATATGGGCAGTTCAAGTATCTAAAGGAACATGATGGAATATAAGTGTTATTGTAAACTTCACAAAAACCAGGAAGGTAAGCTTTTTCTACTGTGGGACACATAATTGACTTATTAAATGCTCTTTAGGAAAGTAATGAATATGCACTAGAAACTGAATCATGAGTGGTACTATATAGATGAGCTCTCTCTTCTGACTACCCATGGTCAGATTTTGGCTTTAAAATTGAACGTCTTCTTTACCCTGGCTAGGTGGCTTAGTTGGTTTGAGTGTTGTCCTGTGCTCCAAATGGTTGTGGGCCCAATCCCTGGTTGGGGCAGGTATGGGAGGCAACCTACTGTCTTCCATCCTAACAGACAGGATGTCAGACAAAAATGATAAAAAATGCTTCTATAGTCAAAATACTATCAATGCCAGAAGGTGACCAAATTAGGGAAGCTTTGACTTGCTGCTTCTTTAAATATTTCACAAGATTATAATGAAAAGGTAACACCTATTTGAAAGATATGGTTTGATATCTACCCAGTAGGAAAGACTAGAAGTTATTTGCATATCTCTTTATTATTTTAAATGTTTATTTTTTCTCATTTTAATGTAACCAAAAAATTACTGCCTGTGATACCTAATATACATAAATTATAGGGCAGGAATGCATAGGGTCGACTGGTCCCAAACCACTAACTGATTTTAGCCTGAGCCCGTCAAGTTGACACTTGGAGGCTGTGTTGATGGTAATGCATTCCCCTGAAGCTCAATCCCATCCTCTCCAGGCACCTGGCTCCACCCCCCTCCCAAGACAGGCCCTGGAAGACCCTAGTGGCTAGAGAGCAGAGTGGAGGGTGAGGAAACTGGCTAAGAGTGTAAACTGTACCACCGCAGTGATAGGGAAGCCACTATGGCAGTGGCAGGGATGATAAAAAAAGGCTGATCCCAGGGGAAGAGCCAGGAACGACAGACACCCAAAGTATCCATGCAGAGATGAACCACAATGGCAAGGGCTGAAGAAATAAACAGTCAGAGGTTGACAGAGAATGCCATGGGTGCTGTGAAGAGCCCAGTGTAATCGGAGAATGTCAGAAAGAGACCAAGATTAAGGAAGGGTAAGGAGGGTCAACAAAAAGTGTCAAAGTGGGTGATGTTGAAGAGGGGTGAGGAATGGCACGAAGCAAATATTGAATGACAGAGTGAAGAAGTGATAGGGAAGAAGCAGGTTGGCTAAGAGTAGGAGCTCAGCTTTGTCAGAGAGTGAAGATGTGGAATGAAAAGAAGGAAACTTAAACCTCGTTTGTGGAAACAGACATTGACCAAGAGTAATGGAGACTGCCACATGGTGATGGCAAATGACAAAAGTTGATGGAGATGATCTGACAGAGAGGGACATAATGGAGAATGTAGGGTGTGAGGTGTTTAGCTTTTCCCAGCTTATGGTTCTTGATGATGTCTGGTTGCCCTAGGGTGTTTGGGATCTCTTGGGGGAGTCTTAGCTGAATCTTCACTGATATCCCAGGGTTTCCATATACCCCTTCAGCCCCTCACCCCACCACCAGAGCCTGACATTCCCACACCAGGCCATCCCTCTGAACCTGGGAATGGCTGCAGCCTTGAGCAAGACACCCTCTGACAGGGCAAGGCTGATGGATTCTACCTCAACCTTCCAGACAGGTCCAGCTACCACAGCTGTGCTGGAAGGGGAGTGGATGGATGCTCTTTCAGAAAAGCTGCCTAAGGATCTTGATGTTCAGCTCCTCTTGAAAATGCTGTACCTGAAGTCAGTCCCCAGTGTCCCTTCAGTCTCCAGTGTCCCTTCAGCCCCACACCCTAGGCCAAAGCCTGGGGTTCCTCCACAGCCTACCTCTCCAGCTCTTTCTAGGGACTGCAGTCTGGCTTGTGAAGGCCTCTGTGTGCTCTTTTTGTATCCAAGCATTCTGCTATCATATCTGGGTTCCATTTGATTAGGTCCTCATGGGCTGCCTCTTTTTCATGCAAAATAAATCTTTTCTTTTCACCTCACTGCCCCCAGATGCCATGACTTACACAGGCTTTATAAGCACACTATTAGTTGAAAAACTGCCCAAGGGGAGGGTGGCATAAGGCATGCATACGTAAGAAGGCAGTTGACTCAGGGTGTGCCAAGCCCTGTGTCAGGTTTCACTTAGAGGACTCAACATTCCATTGGGAAGCTTCCAGGGCACAAATGACTGAACCTAGGGCATGGCCCAACATCTGACACATTCTTTGTTGGCTCAGGAGCCTTCTTACTCCAGTGTTATTCCCCTGGTGCACACTAGATGACAGAAGAGAATAACTTTTCCTAGTTATGTCCACTCTCATGTGATTTCCAAGATGTGCACCAGATGGCAGCAGAGAAGAGCATTTCCCTGACTTACAGGCTCTGCCAACTTAGCTTTAAAATGGGAATATATTTTTTGAGGTATCTCCATACTGCTTTCCATAGTGGCTGCACCAGTCTACATTCCCACCAGCAGTGCAAAAGTTTTCCCTTTTCTTCACAACCTCTCCAGAACTTGTTGTTTGTTGATTTGTTTACGATGACCATTCTGACCAGTGTGAAGTGATATCTCATTGTGGTTTTAATTTGCTTTTCTCTGCTGATTAGTGACGTTGAGCATTTCTTCATCTATGAACCATCTGTGTGTCCACTTTGGAGAAGTGTCTATTCAGGGTCTTTGCCCATTTTTTCGTTGGGTTGTTTGTTTGTTGGTGTTGAGTTTTGTTAGTTCTTTATAAATTTTGGATACTAACACATTTTTGGATGTATCAGTGAATGTGTTCTCCCATTCCATGGGTTGCCTTTTATTTTGTTGATGGTTTCCTTTGCTGTGCAAAAAATTTTTAGTTTGATGTAGTCCCATTTGCTTATCTTTTATTTTGTTCCCCTGGCCTAAGGATATATATCAGATAAAATATTGCTATGAGAAATGTCCGAAATTTTCTGCCTATGTTTTCTTATAGGAATGTTATGGTTTCATGTCTAACATTTAAGTCTTTAATACATTTTGAATTTATTCTTGAATTTATTCTTTATTTAAAAGAAGGATCTGCCTTTTGATCCAGTGATCCCACTTCTGGGAATATATCTGAAAGAACCCAAAACACTGATTCAGAAGAACATAAACACCTCTACCTTCATTGCAGCATTATTTGCAATTGCCAAGATATGGAAGCAGCAAAAGTATCCATCAGTAGATGAATGGATAAGACAACTATGGTTCATTTACACAATGGAATTCTACTCAGCTATAAAAAAGAAGACAATTTTACCCTTTCCAACAGCATGGACGGACCTGGAGGACATTGTGCTAAGTGAAATAAGTCAGTCAGTGAATGACAAATACCATATGATTCCATTCATATGTAGAATCTAATAAACAAACTGAACTAACAAGCAAAAGAGAGAGAGACTCATACAGAGCAGGATGACATCTAAGGGGGTGAGGGTGTAGAGGGATCGAGCAGAAAGAAAAAAAGGACTCATGGACATGGACAACAGTGTCCTGATAGTGGCAGGGAGGGGATATAAGGGGGTGATGGAAAAATACAATAAAAGGTTTTTTATTGTTTTAAAATTTATTATTATTGTTTTCCAAGTACAGTTATCTCCATTTTCTCCTATCCCTTCCCCCTCACCCAACCCAGCCCCACCTCCCACCCTCAGTACCACCCCACTTTGGCTTTGTCCATGTGCCCTTTACACATGTTCCTTGACGTCTCTTCCCCTTCTTTCCCCCGCTATCACCCTCCCCTCTCCCCTCTGGTTATTGTCAGTTCGTTCTTAATTTCAATGTCTCTGGTTATATTTGCTTGCTTGTTTGTTTTGTTGATCAGATTCCATTTATAGGTGAAATCATATGGCATTTGTCTTTCACCACCTGGCTTATTTCGCTTAGCATAATGCTCTTCAGTTCCATCCATGCTGTTGTGCAGGGTAGGAGCTCGTTCTTTCTTTCTGCTACATAGAATTCCACTGTGTAAATGTACCACAGTTTTTTGATCCATTCATTTACTAATGGGCACCTAAGTTGTTTCCAGTACTTGGCTATTGTACATTGTGCTGCTATGAACATTGGGGTGCATAGATTATTTTGGATTGGTGTTTCAGGGTTCTTAGGATATAATCCTAGCAGTGGAATTGCTGGGTCAAAAGGTAGGTCCATTTTTAGTTTTCTTAGAAAATTCCATACTGCTTTCTATAGTGGTTGTACCAGTCTGCATTCCCACCAACAGTGCACTAGGGTTCCCTTTTCTCCACAACCTCGCCAGCGCTTGCTGTTTGTTGATTTGTTCATGATGGCCATTCTTACTGGTGTGAAGTGGTATCTCACTGTGGTTTTAATTTACATCTCTCTGATGGCTAGTGATGCTGAGCATCTCTTCATATGTCCCTGGGCCCTCTGTATGACCTCCTTGGAGAAGTGTCTGTTCATGTCCTTTGCCCATTTTTTCACTGGGTTGCTTGTCTTCTTAGAGTGGAGCTGTGTGAGTTCTTTATATATTTTGGAGATTAAACCCTTGTCTGAGGTATCATTGGCAAATAAGTTTTCCCGTATGGTTGGTTCCTTTTTCATTTTGCTGATGCTTTCTTTAGCCATGTAGAAGCTTTTTATTTTGATGAAGTCCCATTTGTTTATTCTTTCCTTTTTGTCTTTTGCTCTAAGGGACGTATCAGTGAAAATATTTCTTTGTGGAATATTTGAGATTTTCATGCCTATGTTTTCTTCTAGGACTTTTATGGTGTCACAAGTTATATTTAAGTCTTTTATTCACCTTGAGTTTATTTTTTTTGTATGGTGTAAGTTGGTGGTTGATTTTCACTTTTTGCACGTAGCTGTCCAGCTCTCCCAACACCATTTATTGAAGAGGCTGTTTTTATTCCCCTTAATGCTCCTGCCCCCTTTGTTGAATACTAATTGACCATAGAGTCATGGGTTTATTTCTGGGCTCTCTATTCTGTTCCATTGATCTATGTGTGTGTTCTTGTACCAGTACCAGACTATTTTAATTACAGTAACTTTGTAATATAATTTGATACAAGGTATTGTGATTCGTCCTACTTTGTTCTTCTTTCTCAAAATTGCTGAGGTTATTCAGGGTCATTTATGATTCTGTATAAATTTTTGAAATGTTTGTTCTATATCTGTGAAATATTTCATTTGTATTTTAATAGGGATGTGTTGAATCTATAAATTGCTTTGGGTAGTATGGACACTTTGATGGTATTAATTCTTCCAATCCATGAACAAGGTATATTCTTCCATTTATTTGTGTCTTCCTTAATTTCTTTCTTTAGTGTTGTGTAGTTTTCTGAGTACAGGTCTTTTGCCTTCTTGATTAGGTTTATTCCTAGGTACTTTATTTTTCGTGTTGGTATAGCAAATGGGATTTTTTCCCTGAGTTCTGTTTCTGATACTTCGTTGTTGATGTACAAAAAATGCCCTCTATTTCTGCATATTGACTCTGTATCCTGCTAGTTTGCCTAATTCATTTATTAGGTCCAATAATTTTTGGTGGAGTCTACAGGATTTTCTAGGTACACTATCACATCATCTACAAACAATGACAGTTTTGCTTCCTCTTTTCCAATTTGGATGCCTTTTATTTCTTTTTGTTGTCTGATTGCTGTGGCTAGGACTTCCAATAAGGAAGGAGTGGTGAAAGTGGACATCCTTGTCTTGTTCCTGATCTTAGTGGGAAAGTTTTTAATTTTTGCCCATTGAGTATGATGTTGGCTGTATGTCTCTCAAATATGGCTTTCATTATGTTGAGGAATCCTTCCTCTATTCCAACTTTGCTGAGTGTTTTTACCATAAATGGGTGCTGTACGTTATCAAGTACTTTTTCTGCATCTATTGACATCATCATGTGATTTTTGTCTTTCCTTTTGTTTATGTGAAGTATTATGTTTATTGATTTGAACATATTAATTAAAATGTTTTTAAAATTTTTTAAATGAGAATCTAGCCCTGGCTGGGTGGCTTAGTTTGTTGGAACATCATTGGGTACACCAAAATGTTGTGGGTTCTATCCCTGGTCAGGGTGCATATGGGAGGCAACTGATAGATGTGTCTCTCTCACATCGATGTGCTTTTCTCTCCTCTCCCCTCTCTAAAATCAATAAATACATCCTAAGTGAGAATTTTTTAAAAAAATGAGAATCCAGAACCTCGGTATTGAGATACATATGGCTTTAGGACCTCCACATGCCTTATCTCACCTAACTGCCACCATTTCCCATTTCACAGGTATAACATTTAATCTGAAGACTGATTCTAACACAGCTCAAAGTCCAGATCTGAACCTAAATGTGCCAAGGTGGGCCACAAGAACATGCACACATAGTATCCTGGACAAATAGAGTAATCCAAATAGTACTTAAAGGTTTGGATTGAATTTTGGTCATTGTACTTCAAGAAAATCTGCTGGTTCAGTTTGCCTTGCACTCAAACTGATTTACAGGGTGGGACTAGGGCAGGAGGCTAGGGATGGGGACAGATTCAGATCCCTGTAACAATGACTTCCAAATTCTACATTCTGCCTGTCCTCTGGCCCTTTAAGATCTGTTCTTCAGTCCAAAGCATTGGTCTGCTTCTGTGCATGATTCCTTCCTCTGAGGTCTCAACTAATAAGAGCTTTCTAGGTGCTCGGAATGGAGTCTAGGGTGGAGGTTTCCTTGTGAAGGAGTGCCTGAGCCACAGACAAACATAGAGCTGACTACTGGCCCTACCACCCACTAGCTGTGTGACTTCAGGCAAAGAAATGGAAACTCAGTCTCCTCATCTGGTATATGGGATAACTGCTCCCTCTCAGGATGGCTGAGAAGATTCAGTGAAGTAGTGTATGTTAGCTCCTGCCCAACATGTATGTGATCAGCACTCACTGTCCCTCCCTCTTCACTTCTTTGTCTCTTTTTTTTTTTTACCTTTTACAGGCTGGATAAATTTTTTAAAAAATAGCAAAATACTCTCCTTTTAGCAGAATGAGCTCTTCTATTGGTGTCCAAATATTCAAAGTTCCCCTAAGCACTAACTCTTGTATCTGTGTTAGCTTTATCCTCAAGGTAGTATTAACCATAGTCTCTCCCTGCTCTTCATACCCCCTGCTCCCCTCCAAAGTCATGGTCCCTGTCTTAGCCCAAGTCAGCATCTCCTGTAACCAGTCTTCTCAAGGTCTTTCTGTTTCCTGTCCCTCCCTCATCCAGTCCAACCTCTACACTGTGACCAGCTTGATCTTTCTAAATTAGGGATCTAATCCCGTCACTTCCTATGTACAGAACCACTAACAGCCTCCACCCACTCCCCAAACCTAGAGAATAAAGTTTCATAATCAGCACAGTGTTGAGACTCTTTATAAAGCCAGTTTCTTCTCTTGGTGTCATTTCCTATCATAACACCACAATTCAACAATCCACCAGGTACCCCAGCTGTCAGCATTGATCTCTCTGGTTGGATGATCGGTAAGGGCTTTAACAGATAGAGGCCCCAGCACTGAATGCAGAAACCTGAATAAAATGTAGAATTTAGTGAATAATAATGCATCAATACTTGTTCATGAATTGTAACAATTCTATTTAAAAACTGGAAAGAGAGGAGAAAAGTGAAATAAGATAAACCCATTGAATCAAACTGGAGACCTAGAAGAAATGTATGGTTTCCTAGTAAAAATAAAGATTAATAACATGGAACCTAAAATAAGGAAAATATGAACAGATAAATTATCCATCCAGGGACCTATTTCCTCTGTGGGTTCTCTTATTGTTCTGGCATTTCCCTGTCCCAGGACAGGGGAGGAATAGTGACAGAGCTGTTCAGCAGCTCCTGTAAGATCTGAACCTACACAGGTCTTCATCTCTCCAGCTGTGGCCTGCCCAGTGAGAATACCATGCTGGAGGGAGTCTCAGGGATTAGTCAGCTAGGACTTTTTTGATTGCTAAGAACTGGACACATTTATTGAAGTAAAATAATCATTTTCTATTGTTGACCCCATTACAGATGTCCCCCATTTCCTCCCACTTTGACCCCCTCCATCGAGCCCCACCTTGGCCTTCACCGCATTGTCTATGTTCACGGACTATTATATATGCATATATGTTCTTTGGCTAATTTATGACAGTCCACCCACACCCCTCCCCCTCTGAGTTGTCTGTTCCATATATCTATGCCTCTGGTTTTATTCATATTAGATTCCACATACATTAATACTTGCAAGAGGCAAGTTTAAGAATAAGTTTAGACCTGGCAGGCCCAGCTTCTCACACTGTTGCAGTGGGACCTGGTCCCTCTCCACACTCCATCCTGCTAAGTGCCCTTGGGTGGCACCAGTCACAGGCACAGTCTCTCCCCCTGCATCCAGAGCCTCTAGCAACTTGGACTGGCACCCACTCACGCATCATTCTAAATGGGTGGGATCCTCCTTCCCTTGGGTCCCATGAAAAGTCACAGCTTCAGAATTCTTGTTAGACACTGGAACTATCAGGGAGAATGCTTTGTAAAGTATATGACTAACCACTGTGCTGTACACCTGAAACCAATACAAAGTAGTATTAAATGAGAAACATAACTAAAAATATCAAAAATGCCTTTGGCCTGGCTTGGTCACATTCTCATCCTTGAACCCATCAGAGCACCCAGAGGATGGAACATGTGATTGGCTGAACATAGGGTCAGCCCTTTGGAACTGTTTGGACTGGGAAGAGGTGAGACGAATTCCCAAAGGAAAGTTGAGGTGCTGGATTTGGGTAGAACAGATGCTGGGCTGGGGAAAGCAGCAGATACCCATTACTGACAGCCCACTGCACAGCTGTAGGATCTGAAACACACGAAGGGGTTCACTTAGGGTCAGCAGCTGCAGCCACCCGTTCAGTTCTCTTGCTATGAAGCAATTCCACTTGCTGAAAGAGCAACACTGTTGTTAGCTGTAAATTCACAGCTTCCTGTCTTTGGAAAAGAGATATAAAAAAATCACAACATATTTTGGATTTAGATAATGCTTTTGTTTATTAAACAGCATGAATCCAAGATAATTTTGTACAGTATATCCTGACCAAAGGAATGTTTTCATTTAACAGCCTTTCTCCATAAGATAAAGCAGTTAAACTGATCTAATGAATAATCTGGGAACAACGTGCCTTTCTTGGACCGACACCATAGCTCTCATCAGAAGCTGGGAATTTCATAGAAACCCCTTTCCCAATGTTTTTAGGATTATGTTTTGCCAGCAAAATGAACTCGTGTTGAGATTTGGAAAGCAGCAGAGGGAACTGGAGGCCAATACCCTGATGGTCAGGGCAGTTAGACACAAAGATGCAAAGGTACCTGGTGTACCCCAGCTTTTCCTCAGTCTCCACTCCACAGCCAGCCCATCTTCCTGATTCCTGGCCCTACTCACCAATTTAGGCACAAGTTAGGTCCTTGGCATTAGGTCCATCAAAGCTGTGGCTTCAACAATCCTTTCCACATGGCAATCTTCACACCCACTCTGACAAAGAGATATATAGGGATTGCCAGGTTTTCCAGCAAGCTCTGTCCTGTCCACGGTGCCAGTGCTTCAAGTGCACGTGCTTAGGACAGTTCCTCTGACACCTTGGTGCCTCCCTTCTACACATTCCTGTTCCAGTCTGTCATAAACCTGTGTAATCTTGAATCTTGTATTAAGCCCCTTGTTTCCTTACTGAATTCAAACTGAATCATAGGCCAACCACCACCACCATTGCACCCCATTTATTATTCTTCAAAAGAGAGCTGTCAGAAAGAGACCTGCTTCTAATGTAGAACAGTGGTGGGGGTCTTAGCGCTGCTATTATTGTTTTTACACCTATTTCCATCAAGATACCCTGGGAAGCAACCCTATTTAGCAGAGCTAAACAAGGAGAAACCACTATGTGATGTAAGCTATATCCATTCATTCTGAGGGAAACTTACGGATTGTGACACTATTTAACCTTGTGGTCATACATTTGAGGTAAATACTTACAATCTCTGGGGTTCTTTTTTTGTTGTCTCAACCATGGTCTCAGGATGATAGTTGTGGAGGCTGTGTGGTCATTTCAGGATCTTCCATTGTTTTCAGTATGACCTATATATTTTATTAAGTTCTTTCATGTCTTTTGGCTTTGAAGAAATTTTATAAAACTAAGACAGTGCTATTGCTCTTTACTGAAAGGCTGCTGTAAGTTACACTTCTTAATGTCTTTTCAGCATAACTACTTTTGTTCTGTAAACTATGGTAAAATGTCATTGGAAGAAATTACATTCCAGGAAGAAATTCTAAAACAAGTAACCCACTGCGTTACTCTTAAATTTTATTAATGCTTTCAGTTTGTGTATCACTTAAAACAAGATTATATGATTTAAAAGAGCATTCTTATACATAAACAGATCAAAGGATCATTAAGTAATTCATCCCTAAAACATGCACATCATTTTTTTACAGTTGTGTACAAGAAAGGAAATACACTTTAAGTCTTTTTCTTTGGATTAAAGACATTGAGAGATTATTATTCAGGAAAGCCAAGTGTTTTCCTGGAACAAATGTGTTTTCCAACAGGAAATGCTGATGTAATTAAAAGGCATTAGTGTTGAAAACAAAACTGGAAAAACATCTGCACAATGCATGGTCACCAGGAAGAGTTCCACTGCACATGTCATATAAATGAGTCCAGTAGCATGAATTGAAAGGCTTCAACTGAAAAACAGGTAGCATGAGCCAGACTGTGACATACATATTCAAGGCACATGACTAGGCTAAACAGGTGGCTAGTTTTTATTGACTAATTTTTTTTTCTTTCATTGGGAAAATAGTCAAATGTAATTTAATTTCCACTTACTGGCACTTACTGACTGATAAATAAATGCAATCAGATCTCAGGCTGCAAATGCCCTTTCAGATACACACTAAAACTACATACTAGCTGACAGATGCCAGAGTAGCCAAAGCAGTATGATTATGCTCCAGTTTTCTTACAGTGCATTTAAATGAATGTTAAACTGTCTTGTATTGTTTCTATACATCACACTGCCTACTCTTTTTTCACAAAAGAATTATTCAAAACTAGGAAGTTAAAGAACTTATTAAACTACAAAGGATTCTCAGACTACTATTCAATAGCAGTCAAACTCAAACCCCAGAGTTGACCATTGACTATCTTCTGTTTGGGCTTTTCCCATAGAGGTAAAAAAATTCCCCTGCTATGTCCTTTGTACAGCTAAAATGCCAGCACATTCACCGTGATTCTCTCCTTTTTCTTTGGTGAGCCAGAGGAATTTGCCTCCTCACTCCCTCCAATACATAGTCTATTAACTATACAATTGTCCTAAATATCAACTGAAGAAAAGTATATAAAAAAACCTATAACCTTCAATAATAAACCAGCCTCTTCTCAAATTAACTGTAATGGGGAAATAAAAGATACCAAACTCTGAGAGATTTGCAAATGGTCAAAATGTTCTTCTTGAAAGTGAATACTGGGAGGTCAAAGATAATTCCATGTGCTTCTAATGGGCTAGCAAAATGTTCTCCATCTGACTGAGAGAAAATGTCTAATACTTGTTCTGCTTCGGCTCTTGGAAGCGAGCAGCACCATCAATTTAATAACAATTCCACAAATAACAATGATTCTCCACTTATATTGTTTTCAAGCACCTAGAACTCTTTGAGAACAAAAAAAGAAAGATGGGATGTTACCTGTACTATCTGCTTCTTGAATACTTTTGTGTGCACGTACAAAATTCACCTATAGTTGTAGTAGACAGCTCAGAAGACTGGTGCTTTCCACCTTGGTGACAGCTTTGTGCAATCACAAACAAAAATGTTTCTCTAAGTAGATGACAGGAATAGTTAACCAAACAGACAAACAAAAAGCTTAGTAAAGCTACTGCAGCAATGAATGGTTCAATCTGAAGTGTACTGGAATAAACTGGTTGACAGGATAAAGATCAATATGGCTGCACGGTATAAGATTAAAAACAGAAAAAGAAAGAAGAAAGTTGAAGAGACTGGCAGAAACCATCTGTCAGTATCAAAAGGCTTAAATCACATGGAGCTTTCAACCCCTTGTTCTCTCATATCCTTGGTTAGTGACAACTTTTTCTTGTTTATTTCTTCACACAGCTTGGCCATGTAAATCCACCACAGAGAGGTGACACGATGATATAGATGAACACCTGGAAAGAGCAAAAAGGCAATTTTATTTTCTTGAATCTATCATAGGTTCCTAAATAATATGTAAAGCAGTGTAAAGACCTAGTAACAAATACTGGTTCCATCAGAGTAGCAGTTGTGTAATACACTAATTTAGTATTTTCAAAGATATCAGCTGAATTAAAATGATCCTTTCTGATATAATTCTCACGGATTTGCATAAAATCCATGAGAATAATGCTTTTCTCACAGAAAGCATAATTCTACTATGCTTTTTTCAGTGGGAAAGAAAGCAGTGGCATTGCTTCTCTTCACTGCAAACTAGAAAGAATTCAGCTATATGAGAAACTCTTACTGATACGTCATTAATAGTCATAAACATCACAAATTATAATTCCTTTGAAGTACTGTTTTATTATTAAGTACATTCTTAAGTTTTACACATGGATTAATTTATCATTGTTAGGATAAAAATTTTAAATGTACAGTAGAAACTCTACATTTATATTAACTGTTAGCAAGAATGTTGCTACTAACCTTTCAGTAGATAATGACACACTAATTATAATTACTAAATCAAAGGAAAGCTGATGGTAAAAGAAAGACAGCAAGGATAGAGTACATTTGTTAACAAGTACAAGTTCTATGAAAAAAAGGTTAAACTATGTATAATAAGAGTTCTTAAAAATTTAAAACATGGTTATCGTAAACAAACAAACAAACAAACAAACAAACAAATAGATAAGCTAGACAGCAGAATAAACAGAGTTGAAAATAAATTTACTTTGCTGGAACAGTTAGGAGAATGAGTCTCCCAGAATGAAATGCAAAATGGAGTTTAAACATGCTGAAAAGGTTACTAGACATGCAGAAGAGTTCAAAGAGGTTCAGTATTTATTTACACGTGGGTATACTTACAGATAAGAAAACTACTAAATCAATATTAGGAAATTACACTTATCATGCATTAAAAAATACTGCATAATAACCTCTAAGTATTTATCCCAGAAGTCATAGTTAATAATAGTTATCCCAGAAAGAATAGTTATTCCAATAAGAACAGTCAATTATAAAAGCAGTTATTAATATAATTCAATACATTAATATGAATTGTAAATAGTCACATTATCAATTCATTGAGTAGAGAAATATCATTTCCTAAAATTAAATGTTTATTCCTGATAAAATGTTTTAGCAATCTAGAAATAAAACTGCCCTGGCTGGATAGCTCAGTTGGTTAGGGCATTATCCTGATACACGAAGGTTGTGAGTTCAATCTACAGTCACGGCACATACAAAAATCAACCAATAAATGCATAAAAAAACAAACTGATGTCCCCCTTCAAATCAATAAATAAAAACTGAAAAAATTAAAAATATAGAAATAAAAGTTATTTGACAATAAAAATCCAACAAGAATTCAGAGTAAATGTCACTCTTTTTTAATTTAAACATTCTCTCTTTTTAAAGTTTGTTTGTTTATTTTTAGAGAGGGGAAGGGAGGAAGAAAGAGAGGGAAACATCAATGTGTGGTTTCCTCTTGAGCGCCTCCTACCAGGGTCCTGGCCCACAACCCAGGCATGCGCCCTAGATTGGGAATCAAACTGGTGACCCTTTGGTTCACAGGCTGTCTCTCAAACCACTGAGCCACACCAGCCAGGACTAAATGTCACTCTTAAAAATGAAATATTAGAAGTGTTTCAATTAAAACTGGGAACTAAATAAAGATGCCCATTGACATAATAATTATTCAATACTGCTAGTAAATACAAGAAAAAAATATATATTTATATAAAATTATATATACAGTTTGTGTATGTGTGAATTTGATGAAGTTAAAATTTTTAACAGATGGTATTATAAATTTACCACTATATCAGGGGTCAGTAAAATACAGCCCATGGCCTGTAAGCTAAGAATGGTAAAGGACTGCTTAAAAATAAAAAGAGCCCTGGCTAGTATAGCTCATGGATTGAGCATGGACCTGCAAACGAAAGGGTTGCCAGTTCGATTCCCAGTCAGGGCACATGCCTGTGTTGCAGGCCAGGTCCCCGGTAGGAGGCACTTGAGAAGCAACCATACACTGATGTTTCTCTCCCTCTCTTTCTTCTTCCCTTACCCTCTCTCTAAAAATAAATAGAATCATTAAAAAAGAAATAAGAAGAATATGTGATAGACTGTATGTAGCCCACAAAACCTAAAATATTTATTATCCAGCACTTTCAGAATGTTTGCTGACTCCTGACCGATAGCATACAGAAGAATCAACTATTCCAGGTAATAAAAGTTATGCAAATTTTCCAGACACAAAATATATCAATTAGAGAAGAGAAACCAGCGATAAATAGAAAATGAAATCAACTAGAAAAGAGAAATATATTTAGAAGCTATGGAATCAATTTAAAAATGCGATATTAAAAGAATCCCATTTTAGTAGCAACAAAACCATTACATATTCAGGAATATTTGGAATGGCTTGCACAACTCCTTACATATAAGGATTCTAAATAGGGATATGGGGTTTAAGTAGAGATAATATTTCAATGTGACTTCATGGGAAAGCCACTGCCTGGTCATGTGTTTCACCGTTAAAAGTTACATGTAGCTCATTGTAGAGTGCTAATTATTAGAAAGAATTCCAAGCCCTACCTGTTATGGTTCAGCGGATTGAGCACCAGCATGCAAACCAAAGGGTTGCTGGTTCAATTCCCAGACAGGGCACATGGGTGGGTTGTGGGCCAGGTCCCCAGTAGGGGGCACACTACAGCCAACCACACATTAATGTTTCTCTGACTCTCTTTCTCCCTTCCTTCCCCTCTGTCTAAAAATAAATAACATCTTAAAAAAAAAAGAATTCCAGCCCCTAATTTCTTAGAGATTAAAACATAAAATCACACACAAAAAGGATAAAAACTTACAATTGATACGATGATGATGATGATAGTAAGTTTGAGATTCTTCATACATATGGCTCGGGCAAGATTTCTGCTGGTTGTTTTGAAGGTGACAGACTAGGAAAAACAAAACACAAATTTGTCTGATTTCTGGCACTGACTACATGATTGATTTGCAGCACTACCTGCAAAACTTTTACTTTCATTAATTCTGTTAAGTTCCAGTGTTCTTTACCCCTTCTCTCACTTCCCTGTAGAGATGGCCATTCATAATCCCTAGTCCCCAAAAGCAGAACTCTGCCAGGTCTATGGCAAGCAGTATTAGCCCACTGGAAAGGCTTCCCTCCTTTTTCTTCTCCACCATAGCCATGAACGTAATGTCAAGCACCAGAAGTGATTCTTTCTGTTAGCAGAAAAGCCTTATTCTCTTTATGCTTCCAATAAGAAAGGCTCCTTCTAAGCCTGCTGACTGCAAACACATTTGCCTACTCTGCCCAGTATAATTCTGGGATTTTGCATAACACTTGTTCAATTTCCATATGAAGATGTGTATTTACTTGCACTTCTTCAGTTATCCATTTTCTTTTGAAACATCAATTTCTCAGTACCTACTGAACCATTCCCAGAAGGACAGAAACAGTTCAAAACAAGCAAACAATAAAATTACCTAATTGCCTAGCAATTCTACACCTAGGTATGTATCCAAAAGAGATGTATGCACAAGTTCACCAAAAGACGTGTATAAAAATATTTCCAACTGTACTATATGACTTATCTCAAAAGTGGAAATGATCCAAATGCCTATCAAATGTACTATGTAGTGAAGAACTTAAACTTGTCCCAAAGGGGTGTGACCTTTGCCTGCAGCTTCTGGGAGGTAAAATCTTTGCTTGCCTGGGGTATATGGGTTAGCCAAGTAGTAACAATGTGATTTAGGGTGGGGCTTATTCACTACTGAGACTAACTGTATGATTTAGGGTAGAGGCTTTGGGTCACACATAGAGAAGGTAGAGTCTGGAGCCAAATCAAGCAAGTAGGCAATCAGTGAATTGTGCCTACATAATAAAACATCGATGAAAACTGAATACCATGGCTTGGGCAAACTTCCCTGCTTGACAATACTCTATGCATGCTGTAACACATGTATGCTGGGAGACTGACATGTTCTAACTGCATGAGGACATGACAGCACAAGCTCTGGGTTTGGTACCTTCCCAAACTCCCCCGTATGTGCTTCTTTGCCTTGGCTGAGCTTAATCTGTATCCTTCGCCTGTAATAAATCATAACGGTGAGTATGACAGCTTTCATGGAGGTCTCTGAGTCCCTGTAGTAAATGATGAAACCTGAGGGTGGTTTTGGGATAAACGTGCAATTGGTGTCAGAACTGAGGGTGGTCTTGGGGACTGTGCCCTCTAAACTGTATCAGTTTGTAAATTTCTCAGCTGTCTGAACTCTTTGAAATAACATACAAACTAAATCACAATAAAGAATTCAAGAAATAAGAAGATAATGTGGATAAGAAAAAGCAGTGAGCAATGAAACTAGTAAGACTGAATAATGTCATTCAATTGGTTGGGGTGGAGATTCCTCCACAACCCTCAAGTCAATATTTGAACATTGACAAATCATCTACTTATTTTATTTTATATATTTTTAAATTAAATTTATTGGGCTGACATTAGTTAATAAGGTTATGTAGGTTTCAAGTGAATGATACATGAACTGTTTATTGCATTGTGTGCCTACCACCCAAAGTTAAATCATCTTCCATCACCATGTATTTGTCCCCATTACCCTTTACTACCCTCCCACACCTCTTCCCTCTGGTAACCACCATACTCTTGCCTGTGTCTGTGAGTTTCAGTTTTATGTCCCACATATGAATGAAATCGTATGTTTCTTAGCTTTTTCTGACTGACTTGTTTTGCTTACAATAATATTCTCAAGGACCACCCATGTTGTCACAAAGGCAGTATTTCATCTTTTCTTATGGCTGAGTAGTATTCCATTGAATATATGTACCACACTTTCTTTATCCAGTCATCTATTGAAAGACACTTTGGTTGTTTCTATGTCTTGGCCACCATGAATGCTGCGATGAACATAAGGCTACATAGATCTTTGTGAATAAATGTGTTCAAATTTTTCGGGTAGATACCCAAAGGAGGGGGTGCTGGGTTACCAGGTTATATGGTAACTGCAGTCTTAATTTTTTGAGGAACCTCCACACTATTTTCCATAGTGGCTATACCAGTCTACATTCCCACCAGAAGTGAATGAGGGTTTCTTTTTCTCTACAACCTCTTCCACGTTTGTCATTACTTGTTCTGTTGATAATAGCCATTCCAACAGATGTGACGTGATATCTTGTCATTTTGATTTGCATTTCCCTAATTGCTAGTGAAGTTGAGCATTGTTTCATATATCTGTTGGCCATTTGTATGTCCTCTTGGGAGAAGTATGTATTCTGGTCCTCTGCCCATTTTTTAATTGGATTGTTTGTTTGGTGTTGAGTTGTAAAAGTTCTTTAATATAGTTTGGATATTAAACCTTTGTCTTAGCTGTTGCTTGCAAATATCTTCTCCCATGTAGCTGGTTGCCTTTTTGTTTAGTTGGTGGTTTCTTTCATTGTGCAGGAGTATTTTAGTTTGTTATAGTCCCATTCATTTATTTTTGCCTTTACTTCCCTTGCTCTTGGGAACAAATTCATAAAATGCCCTCTAAGACCAAGGCCCATAAGTTTAGTACCTATGGTTTCTTCTATGTAATATATTGTTTCAGATTTTATATTTAGGTATTTGATCCATTTTGAATTCATTTTTGTACATGGGGACAAACAGTAGTCTAGTTTCATTCTTTTCATGTGGCTTTCCAATTTTCTCAGCACCATTTATTGAAGAGGCTTTCTTTTCTTTGTTGTATGTTTTTGGCTTCTTTGTCAAAAGTTACTTGCCCATATGTTTGTGGTTTTATTTCTGGACTCTCAATTCTGTTCCATTGGTCTGTGTGTCTGTTTTTTCTGTCAATACCATGCTGTTTTGATTATCTTTTGCTCTGTAGTATAATTTGAACTCAGGTAGTATGATATCTCTGGCTTTGTTATTTTTTCTGAGGCTTTCTTTGGCTATTTGGGGTCTTTTGTGGTTCCATACAAATCTGATTCTATTTTTGTCATATTTCTTTAAAAATATCCTTGGAATTTTGATGAGGACTGCATTAAAATCTGTATATTGCTTTGGGCAACATGGACATTTTAACTATGTTGATTCTTCCAATCCATGAACACAGAATATCCTTCTATTTCATTGTCTTTTTCAATCTCTTTTAATAATGCTTTGTACCTTTCTGTATACAGATCCTTCACATACTTTGTTAATTTATTCCTAGGTAATTTATTCTTTTTGCTGTGATTGCAAAAGGAATTGTTTTTTTTTTTAATTTCCTTTTCCAAAATATCATTGTGAATATAAAGGGATATAGTGTATTTCTGTACACTGATTTTGTGTCCTGCAACTTTGCTGTATTTGTTTATTGTTTCTAATAGTTTTTGGTGGAGTCTTTAGGGTTTTCTATACAAATCATGTCATCTGCAAAAAGTGACACTTTTATTTTTTCATTTCCAATTTGGATGCCTTTTATTGCTTTCTCTTGCCTGATTTCTCTGGCTTGGACTTCTAACACTATGTTGAGTAAGAGTGTTGAGAATGGGCATCCTTGTCTTGTTCCCAGTTTTAGAGGAAAAGCTTTTAGTTTTTCACGATTAAGTATGTTAGCTTGGGTTTGTCAAATATGGTCTTTATTATGTTGAGGTACTTTTCTCCTATATCCATTTTATTGAGTGTTTTAATCATAAATGGATCTTATCAAATGCTTTTCTACATCTATTGATAAAATCATATGATGTTTATCCTTTGTTTTGTTAATGTGATGTATTACACTGGTCAATTTGCGTCTGTTGAACCATCGTTGTGCCCCTGGAATGAGTCCTACTTGATCGTGATGTATTTTTTAAATGTATTGCTGTATTCAATTTCTTAATTTCTTAAAGGATTTTTTGCATCTATATTCAGAGATATGAGTCTGCAGTTTATTTTTTTGTTTTATCCTTGCTGAGTTTTTGGTATCAGGGCTATGTTAGCCTCATAAAATGTGTTATGAATTATTGCCTCTTCTTCAATTTTTTGGAAGAGTCTGAAAAGGACAGGTATCAAATATTCTTTGAATGTTTAGTAGAATTCACTTACAAAGCCATCTGGTCCTGAACTTTTATTTTTGGGGAGGTTTTTGATGGTTGTTTCAATTTCTTCACTGCTCATCATTCTACTTAGATTTTCCAATTTTTCATGATTCAGTCTAGGAAGGTTATATATGTCTTAGGAACTTATCCATTTCTTCTACACTATTAAATTGGTGGCATATAGTCTTTCATAGTGTGATCCTTTGTATACTGTGATGTCTGTAGAACTTCTCTTTCATTTCTCATTTTCTTTCTATGAGTTTTTTCTCTATCTTTTTAAAAAAGATTTTATTCATTTTTAGACAGAGGAGAAGGGAGGGAGAAAGAGAGGGAGAGAAACATCAATGTGTGGTTGCCTCTCACCCACCCACTACTGGAGACCTGGCCTACAACCCAGGCATGTGCCCTGACTGGGAATCAAACCGGCAACCCTTTGGTTTGTAGGCCGGTGTTCGATCCACTGAGCTACACCAGCCAACGCTCTATAAGTCTTTTCTCTTATATTAGCAATAAATATTAGAAAATGAAACTTAGTAATTTACAATAGGATAGAAAAGTGCAAAATTCTCAAGGGTAAATTTGAGAAAATGTGTGTATGACCTGTACACCAAAAACTACAAAACATTGTTGAGAAAAATTGAAGAAATCCTACACAAAAGCAGAAATGTGCCATGTTTATGGGTAGGAAGACAGTGCTGTCAAGATACCAAAGCCCCCTAACCTGACCTATAGAGTAAAAGCAGTCACAATCAAAGATACATGGTGTTTTTAAAGATAGCTTATTTTGACATATAAATGGAAATGCAAAGGACCTAAAATAGTGAAGACGATGCTGGAGAAGAATGTAGTTGGAGGACTTAGCGAATTCTGTAAAGCTATAGTTATCAATACAGTGTGCTATTGGCATAAAGGTAGATAAACAGATCAATGAAATAAAACAGACAATGCAGAACTGGAGCCCTACAGAGGAGAATATATAAACAAATTTTGGTAGGTGGATTTATACAATGAAAGAGAAGAAAACAATAAAAAAGAATAAACTGTTACTACGATGTGGATGAATCTCACAGGTATAATGATGAGCAAAAGAGGCCAGATACAGCAGAGTACATGACATATGATTTCATTACTATACATGTTAAGAACAGGCAAAATATTGTCCAGGATGGTACAAATTAGGAAAATGGTTTATTGGGGATTATTGACTGGAAGGGGCATGAGATAGCCTTCTGAGGTGTTCCAAATGTTGTATATCTTGATCTAGGTGGTGGTTACATGGGCATAGACATGTAAAAAATATAACTGAACTTTACAGTAATTAAAAGTAATATACTTGTTGTACTTTATTGTATGTATGTTATTCCTCCAGAAAAAGAGACACTTGTTAGTTCATGAGCCCCTTTTGTTGTGCTGGGAAATGTAGTCAACTAAATTAAGAAGACTTTTATTTGGAGAGTATGAACTATATTAGTACTGATCAAACACAGACCATTCCAATCTTAATTTTAGGATTAAGAATATTTAAGAGATGGGCCTGGCTGGGTAGCTCAGTGCATCGGAGCACTGTCCCATACACCAAAAGCTTGTGGGTTTGATTCCTGGTCAGGGCACATACCTATGTTGTGGGTTTGATCCCCAGTTGGAGTGCATATGGGAGGCAACTGATCAATGTTTCTCTCTCCCTCTCATCCTCCCCTTCTTTTATCTCTAAAATCAATAAACATATTCAGGTGAGGATTTTTTTTTAAAGCTAAGAGATGGACTGGAAGTACCAAAGAAATTAATCAACCTGCATATCCGGGATCAGATACTTCTTTATCCTCTTCACATCCTAGCAGTAGGTTGTAGAGTGATTCATTATAGAATCCTGGGGTTTTGACTTCCTGTATGGTGCCACCCTTCCTCCAATTACCACATGCTTTGATGAAAACACTGTTATTCTTCTAAGACCTACTGTTAACAAATGTCCCTGTAAAACTAACAATGACAATAAACATTTAAATAACTTTTGCTACGTATCAGACATTGTGTTAGGCACTTTGCACGCATTATCTGATTTAAGCCTCAAACCACTAATGAAGTAGATACATCTCCATTTCATAGCTAATGACTGAGGTATAGTTAAGGAACTTTCCTGAGGTCACACAACTAATAAGTGGCAGAAATGGGATTCAATCCTAGGTAACCCAACTCTAGAACTTGTGCTATTAACTACTGCAATCTACTTGCCAGTAAAAACGAACATGAGCACTCACTGATCTATTTCTAAGTGCGAACTTCCCCTCTGCGTTAAAATTTGTGATTGCACAGACTCAAGGTGGAACCTATCTCTGCCCTCTTTCTATTCACCATCATCTTTCTTCAAAACTTTCATCTACTAACCAGATGGAGAATGCAATGACACACTTAACTGTAGCAGAAGTACGTGATAGGGATGCACCGATTCCTATAAGTCTCAGTGGCCCTTCCCCGTCCGTGCCTCTTGCTTGATATAAGGAAAGCTCAAGCTGTCACGGTAAGCAACAAAATGATTGAATTGTCCAGGTTTCAAGATTCATACTGGGTCACAGTGGCCTGAAAATTTATTTTTCTCATGTTTTACAAAATGCACAGAGAAGAACACACTGGTATGTGCAGCTGATGTGCTAAATTAATAGGCATCAATCCAAAGGTTTAAAAAAATTGTTTCTGTACTATGTTTTCCAAACCAAAGCTTCCTTAATGGGTCATGGTTTTTTGTCTATGCCTCATTGTTATGCTCATAATCAAAATGCAGTCACATAATAGAGGTCAGAAGAAAAAAGACTATAGTATTGAATTTAAGACATTTCCCTATTAAGTTAGCCATCAACCAGTTTCTCTACTTTATATCCTGAAAAATATCATCATATCCTGTACTTACTGAATCCACGAGATTTTCTGTTTTATCGATCAATAATTCCAATCTTTCTCCTCGTTGAGCTACCAGATCTAAAAGTGTTGGAGAAAAACAGAAAATATCATGTTTATATTTTAAATGTGATACTTTTGTCTTTGTTTTAAGCCAAATCTGTTTTAATTGTATTTGGTACTCTTGACAACACAGAGAAGCACCTCTATGTTTAAGTAATAAAAGATGTCAGTAAAGCTAATCAACTGATGTATGTAGGGGCTGGCAGTTTTTTTTTTTTTTTCTCTGTAAAGGGCCAGATACTACATATTTTAAGCTTTGTGGGCCAGTCTCAGTTGCAATCACGCAACTCTGTCAGATATGGACAATATGCAAACAAATGGGCATGACTATATTCCAAGGAAATTTTATGTAGAAAAATAGGCCAGATTTGATCCAAGGGATATAGTTTCTAAACCCTGAAATTAAGGGGATAATCTGAGAGTGACAAAAAGAAACTGTCAAAATGAGTGTGCGTTAGACACTGCAGGAATTGTGGTGTGAGGAGCTCCACAGACCCTCTTTCTGACAAAACAACTCTAACAGGTGCAAACAAATAACCACTACCATTTAAAAGTCTCTGAAAATTGTGACTATCCTAAAGACATACAGCAAATAAGAAACATTTATACAAGAAAATCAACTAATTCTCAGTAAGAACAGTGAGAGTCTACAGCATTTAAGCCATGACCTGCTCCATACCTCAGCTCAGTGAGATGGAAGCTCTACTCCTGGCAAGTAAAGCCTGGGGCTTCTCTTTCCCCTCAGGTCCCAGTCGAAGACTATGCTTTCTCCCCAGGAGGGGAAAGTTGGGGCAAGTCATTACCATTTCATCTCCCACCCACCCCATCTGAGGCTACATGATGCAGAAATTCTATACCAGCAAGCCCTCGTTGAAAGGTATGGGGCCTCCTTTCTGTACCCTAGCCATAACACATAGGGCAGAAGCTTTACCTCAGGTGGCAGGCCAAGAATTCTGGGCCCTTAGTGCCCCTGCCCTGACTTACTCCTCAAGCAGAGGTCCCATGCTGGAAAAGGCAAGCCATGAAGGCCACAGTTACCCAGCAGTCCTTAGGTAGAGCAACCACGTCACTCAAAGAGAAGCAGTCCATTGTTGCTATCCACTGCTCTAGAGCAGAGGCTGAGCGATGGTTCGCAGAGGAATAAGAAGGCCTTAAGAACAGGGATTTCTGTCCTTGCTTGTGTGGCTCAGTGGATTGAGCACTAGCCTGTGAACCAAAGGGTTGCTGGTTCAAGTCCCAGTCAGGGCACATGCCTGGGTTGCAGGCCAGGTCCCCAGTTGGGGGCGCACAAGAGGCAACCACACATTGATGTTTTTCTCCCTCTCTTTCTCTGAAAATAAATAAATAAATCTTAAAAATATATAGAAACTTCCCTAACAGACTTTATTTGGAACAGAACAGAGTATGGGGAAGTTCAAGCCTAAAAGTGCTATCAAAAACAATAGAGATTTTGGAGGTAGAGATTAAGATGAGGGTGGTAGCTTTATGAGAACCGAAAGTTAAACAATAGGCCAGTTAGAGATTTAACAGAATACCAGGGAAAGAGACAGCTAAGAAGAATCCTCCTGAGGTCAGAACAAATATCTAAGACTGGCCACAAAGACAAAGGGAACTCAAATCTAATTAGATCAGACTGGAGACATTTATGTCTAGGGAACTACTGGAAAAAATAGAGCAATTAGCCTACAATTAGTGATGGCTAACAGCTGGGTGAGATGCCAAAAAGGGCAGACCAGCTAGAAACATAACACAGAGAACAAGAGACAAAATGAGACATGTCATTTCAGGGTGACCATGTGCATGCCCAAGGTTTTCTGAGAAGTGACATTAGAAGCTGAACCCTCTGGGAAAAAGACTTAAAAAATAAAGCCCAGCAGAATCACTAAACAAATAAACAAGCAAACAACAAACTCTGGGTGTTGGGAGTCAGTACCCAGAGTTTCTAAAATACGTTATCTAAAATGTCAAGTTTTCAACAAAAAAAAATTGAGATATGAATACAAATAGGAAAGTGTGAGCCATGCACAAGAAAAAGAACAGAGATTAAAAATTTACTTTTGAGGAGGCTTCACCTAAGGGAAGGAAATAATATGCATTAGAGCAAAAAAATTAAATGCAGAACAGAAAAACAATAGAGAAAAAGCAATAAAACCAAAAGTAGATTTTTAAAAAAGATCAACAAAATTCACAGATCTGCAAAAACTAACCAAGAAAAAAGAGAAAAGGCTCAAATCACTAAAAGAATCACTATCAACTTCACATAAATTAGAGGGATTCTAAGAGACTACTATGAACAAAAGTATGTGAACACATTAGGCAACTTATATGAAATAGATATAAGAAAGACACAAGCCACCAGACTCAAGAAGAAACAGAAAATCTGAATTAGATCTACAACAAATTAAATACAGAATAGAGGTTGAATTAATAATTATTAAATTTTGCACAAAGAAAAGCCCAGGCTCAGATGACTTCAAATTTGAATTCTACCAAACATTTCAAGAAGAATTAATGCTATTTTTTCACAAACTTCTCCAAAAAAGAAGAGGGGGGAACATTTCTCAATTCATCCTATGAAGTCATGATTACTTTGGTATCAAAATCAGACAAAGATTTCACAAGACAACAACAGATATGAATAAAGACATAAAAAAAATTCCAATAAAATACTAGCACAATGAATCCAGCAATATAAAAAACAAATTGCAGGCCAGGTCCTCAGTAGGGGGTGCACAAGAGGCAACCACGCATTGATGTTTCTCTCCTACCTCCTCCCTTCCCCTCTCTAAAAATAAATTTAAAAAATTAAAAAATAAACAAAATGTTAAAAAGAAAAAAAAAGAACTGCAGATCATGATGAAATGGCATTTATTTTAGAAATGCAAGTTACTGTAATATACTGTGTTAATAGAAGAAAGGACAAACATGTTTGATCATTTCAATACATGGAAAAAGTCCTTGACAAAATCCAACACCTTTTCATTATAAAACCACTCAACAAGAAGGAAATAGAAGGGGACTCCCTAAACTTAATAAAGGGCACCTATAAAAGTACCACAGCTAACCATACTTAATTGTGAAAGACTCCCTAAGGTCAGGAATAAGACAAGGATGTCCACTCTTGCCATTTTTATTTGATGTTGTACTGTAGGTTCTAGAAAGGGCAACTAGGTAGGAGAAAGAAATGAAAGGCTTCCAGATTGTAAAGGAAGAATTAAACCTATCTTTATTTTCAGAATATATGATCCCGTATACAATCACAAGTAATCCACTAAAAAGCTATTAGAACTAATAAGTTCTACAAAGTTGTATAAGATAAAATCAGTATACAAAAATCTATTTTAATTCTAGATATAAGTAATGAACAATCCAAAAATGGAAGAGAAAAATTCTATTTACAATAGCATAAATAAAAAAATAAAATTCTTGAAAACAAGGCAAGAAAAATGTTGGAAGAGAGATACTATTAGAGAGATTATTCTGACACTTGTTAAAATGGCAAGGAAGATGTTACTCAAGACTACAGCCATAGGGGAACTATCACAAGAGGGGGAAAAAGAGACTGAGCTCAACTCTGAATATAACAAGTGGGTAAAGTCAGCACAATGGCAGCCCTGCAATAGAATGGCACCTCATCCACAGTGGGTTCCTGCCTTGCACCCTCAGCTGGCAGGATAAGCTCCAACCACATGCAACCCTGAACTGGAGTAGTGGGTTGGAAAATAATTTCACTTGTTTTATTAATCTTTCTTAAATATACGTACAGCTTACATTTATCTCAGGGTTTAATATTAGAAGTCTTTGGGGTCTTTATTTAGAAGTTTGGTGATGTTTTTGTGACGAGAAACATACTGTAGGAACTTAACTCTTGTTTATATCGATTAGCCTATGGTAAAAACTGGTTTCATTATATGTCGTTTCTCTTCAAGTAACAGTTTCCAAGAATCTATAGACGACATGAAATGAGAACTTACTGTGGTATACCACTCAACAAATTAACTCAAAATGGATAAAAGACTTAAATTTAAGAACTGAAACCATAAAACTCCTAGAAAAAACCTTGGGAAGAAGGTCCTGGATGTTGGTATTTGCAATGTTGTTTTAGGGTATGACAACAGAAGCACAAGCAACAAAAGCAAAAATCAACAAGTGGGACTACATCAAACTAAAAAGCTTCTGAACAACAAAAGAAACAATCAATAGAATGAAAAGATGACACAGAACCGAAGAAAATATTTACAAACCATATATGGGATAAGGGGTTAATATTTAAAATATATAAAGAATTCGTACAACCCAGCAGCAAAAAACCAAACAAGCCAATAAAAAAATGGGCAAAGGAACTGAATAGACATTTTTCCAAACACATACAAAAGACCAACAGGTACATCAAAGACACTGGACATCATAATCATCAGGGCCAAGCAAATTAAAACCACAAGGAGGGGAAGGAAGGGGAGGTCACAGGTGGAACTGGAATGTGGTGTAGCTTCAGGCTATCACAGGCTATGCTCAGACTGATCAGCTGGAATGTGTTCAGTGCAGGGTTTGTGCCATAAGCCACATAGGCCCCTCCTTGTCTCCCTCACTGTTTGCTACTCCCCTGTGCTCTGGGCCCCTCTGCTCCCCAGGTCTCATCTCACACAGCGCAGGGGCAGGTAATGAGATTTGCGGACAAAAAGCAAAGTCAATAAAACCACATCTAGCTTGGAAAGAAAAGAAAAAGGAAAAGGAAACGGAAAGGGAAAAGAGGGGAGGGAAGGGAAGGGTAGGGGGAGGGGAAGGGGAAAGGGAAGGGAAAGGGAACGGAAAAGGGAAAGAAAAGAAACAAAACTCATACCTGTTACAATGGCTATCAGCTAGAAGACAAGACATAACAAGTGTTGTCAAGCATGTGAGGGGAAAGGAACCTTTTTACTCTGTTGATGGAAATGTAAATTGGTTCGGTCAGGTTTCTCAAATAATTAAAAATACAACTACCATATGATCTAGCAATTCAACTTCTGGGTGTATATCCAAAGGAAATAAAAACAGGATTTTTAAGACATGTTTGCGCTCCCATGTTTACTGCAGCACTATCCACAACAGCCAAGACATGTAAATAACCAAGTGTCCATCAACGGATGAGTGGATAAAGATGTGATATGTACATTCACTCACGCGTGCACAGTGGAATATTATTAAGCCACGAGAAAGAAGGAAATCCTGCCATTTGCAACAACATGGATGGATCTCGAGGGCGCTATGCTTAGGGAGATAAATCAAAGAGAAATACTGTATATTAGTTATATATGGAATCTAGAAATGCCAAACTTGTAGAAACAGAAAATAGAATGGTGGTTACCAAGGGATGGGAACTGGAAACGTTGGGGAGATGTTGTTAAAGGCTACAAACTTGTAACTAGAAGATGAATGAGTTGTGGATATCTAATGCACAACACATAGATTATAATGAACAACACTGTATAATATAGTTCAAAATTGCTAAGAGACTAGATCTTAAATGTTCTCACCACAAAAAATAATATATGTGATATATGTTACCTAAAGCTAAGGTGGTAGTCATATTGCAATATATAAATATATCAAATCAACATATTGTACACCTAAAACCCACAGGATTTTCTATGTAAATTATGTCTGAATAATGAAAAAAAGGACAAGTGGAGATTTATAACCAATAAGCAGAGTGAGAGAGTGGTCAGTGGATGGAAAATTACTAGAAGGAGGAGGAAATCAAAGGTAGGAGAATGTTGCTGAACTGGCCTAAAGGATCTCTGTAAAAGCAGGCCAAACATTTACACATCAAAGGTAAGGGATGAGGAACCTGATCAGCTATCAGGGGTGATCAGATAGCAAGGGCAGGGGACTGACTGAACAGGATTCTTTGCTAAGACTGGCTTAGGCAGGCCAAGGACAGAGCCCAAGGATAAACCTCGGTCAAATAGAGGGCTCAGAGGAGTCTGTTTAACCTTTGGTCAAGCATAGAGTCTTTGTCATATGAGGCTTGTACACCGAAAACTACAAAACATTGTTGAAAAAAACTTAAAAGAAGACCTCAATAAATGAAAAAGCATCTCATGTTCCCAGATCAGAGTTTAATATTATAAAAACTGGCAATACTACCCAAACTGCTCTACAGATTCAACATGATCCCTATCAAAATCCCAGCTATTTGTTTTCAGAAACTGACAAGCTTGCCTAAAAATTCTTACGGAAATGATAGGTACTCAGAATAGCCAAAGCAATCTTTAAAAAAAGGACAAGGTTGGAAGACTCATACTTCCTGATTTTAAAACTTACTACAAATCTACAAAACTCATGACAGCGTGGTAACTGCCATGAGAACAAACATATAGCACTGGCACAAAACTGGGAGTGCAGATAAACCCACACATCTATGGAAATTTAATTTTTGATAAGGTAACAAGGCCATTAAATGGGAAAATAAGAATCTTTTCAACAATGGGTATTAGGACAACTGGATATACATTTAAGAGAATTAAGTTGGATCCCTTCCTTACTTTATACACAAATAATAAAATAGATCATAGACCAAATGTAATAGCTAAAATTATAAAACTCTTAGAAGAAAACATAGAAGTAAATGTTTGTGACCTTGGCTTTGTCAATGGTCTCTTAAATATGACATCCAAACAACAAGCAACAAAAGAAAAAATAAATTGGACTTCATCAAAATTAAAAACTTCTGTGCTTCAAAGATTACTATAAAAAAGTGAAAACACAACCCATAGAATGTGTGAAAATATTTGTAAATCATGTCTCATAAGGGTATAGTATGCAGAGTATATAATGAACTCTTATACCTCAACAATAAAAAGACAACCCACTTAAAAATGACAATGGATTTTGAATAGACATTTCTCCAAAGATATACAAATGGCCAATTCACACATAAAAAGATGCTCAACATCATTAGTCACCAGGGAAATACAAATCAAAACCACAATAAGATACCACTGCACACATACTAAACTGGTTCTAATAAGAAAAGACATCATAAATTTTGCAAGGATGTGGAGAAACTGGAATTCTCACGCATTGCTATTGGGAATGTACTATGGCACAGCCACTTCAGGAAGAGTTTGGCCTTACTCAAAATGATAAACTAGGAGTTTCCATATGACCTAGCAATTCTACTCCTAGGCATATAACCAAGAGAACTGAAAACACACACTCACACAAAAACTTGTATACTAATGTTCACAGAAGCATTATTCATAACCAAAAAGTAGAAACCATCAAAATGTCCATCAACTAATAGATAAAGCGAATGTATCAATACAATGGAATATTCAGCCATAACAAGGAATAAAATACTGACACATGCTACAAGAAATTCAAAATCATTATGTTAAGTGAAACAAGTCAAAATAAAAAAAAAAGGCCACCAGACTAGGCAACTCTACACAAACAGAAAGGTTAATTGTTGCTTAGGTCTGGAGTTTGAGGGGAAAGGAGAAGTGACGGTAAGTGGGTACAGGACTTCATCTGGGTGGTGATGAAAATGTTCTAAAATTGATTGTGGTGCTGGCTGTACAATCCTGATAGTAAAAACCATTGGATTGTATACTTTAAATAGGTTAACTGTATCGTATGTGAATTGTATCTCAATAAAGCTTTTTAAAAAAATCAGAGGGAGATGATTAGAAGTGTTACATTTTTAATTTTCTGTTTCTGTTATTCTAAAAATAAATAAGTCATTTAACAGCAGTTGATTACAAAGTTTCATTTTCTATAAACATTATGAATGTGCAATAAATAATACTGTAGTAGTTGGCTGCTTCCACTTTCAGGCAAAATGAATACATTTGATGACCAAAAAAAGATGAAACACAGGAACCTATTTTTTCAATAGGTTCTCTCATCTGCATCTAGACATATAATTAAAACTAAAAGTCAATGAAAGGAAATCACTTCAAATAGCCAAGACACACACAAACAAATGTTTCTGCCTTCTGCTTCTACCCAATCCTAGGAATTAATCTTAGGAAAATAAGAAAATCGTAATAGCCAAAACACATTTATAATACAACTGTTACTATAACACAAACCTCTAAATCAGTGCTGCCTAAGAGTGTGCTACTGCTTTAAGTCTCTAAATACCATTCAGACCAACTGAGATTTTCACAGTAAGACATTCTTGATGAAGGAAGCACAGCACTGACTTACATTCTGAAGCAAGCTGCTCATCTGGCTGTAAAACAGCACTCTGAGTACCGCTGCTGTACAGAATCAAAGTCTCCAAAATAAGGACATGATTGGTAACCTATGATATAACTCAATCAATTACTGTATGAACAAAAAGCAGACTAACAATAGCTAACGATCATTCAGCTTTTACTATGTGCCAGGCACTGTACAAAGTGCTTTACATACATTATTACCTCTTTTATCCTATTTGCAGATTAGGAATAAAAGCCCAAAGAGGTTAGAGAATTGATCAAGGGCTAACAGCAAGTAGGAAGTGAAACAAGGACTCATTCTCAGGCATATATGACTCCAAGTTTAATCACTATATTATACTGTCTCCACGAAACTGAATATAAACTATGATTACAGATATGTATACATGTGAATAAAAATTTAAAGGAAAGAAAATGGAAATAAATCTTTAGGATGGTGAAACCAAGAATAAATTTTTTAAAATGTCTGTTCTCAATGTGTTAACTATTCTAATAATATAAAAAATAATTCACATAGTAAATCCAAGATTGTGACTAGACATTTACACAATTTGACAATATCTCAATTATATATCTTATTAAAGCAATTGTAAAATCCTTGTTCAATTTTATGAAAGTGATTGCCTGTGAGATATTGCCCTTAAAAGACAGATTTAAAAGAGTGGTTCTCAAACTCAAGAGTGCACTGGAATCCTACAGAGGGCTTGTGAGAACACAGATTTCTGGGCTCTTGTCCCAGAGTTTCTGACCCAGTAGGTCTGGGGTGGGACATGAAAATTTGCATTTCTAACAGGATGCCAGGAGATGCTGATGCTTATGGCCCAAGGACTCCAACTGTGAGAACCAGTGCTTTAAAAAAAATTAGCATCATCCCAAATCTAAATACCATTGAATAATCAACTTAAAAATAAACTTTAGTAATTACTCTGGATTATTTTTATGTACTAAATAGGTTCTTGACAACATACAGGGTGATAAGATCCATATACGAGGTCTGTCCGGAAAATGTCCAGCCATTGTTAATATAAAGAGGCTGTTTTGCATGACACTGATGTAACCTGGCAGCCAAGGAGAGTGGACTGGAATACTCATGTGAACAATGATGACTTCACTGCACTAGTCAGTGGGGGCACTAGGTGCCATTGAGTGGGCATGTGTACTGTGTAGCTGTCACACTCAAAATGACCGAGTGAGTACAGCAACGAATCTGCATCAAATTTTGCGTTAAGCTTGAACATTCCTCCACAGAAACTATTCAACTGATTCAGAAGGCCATGGCTATAAGCAACTGGTGATTAGCAGTTTCATCATGACAATGTGCCTGCTCGTGCATCACATCTCATGCAGTTTTTTGGCAAAATATCAAATCACCCAAGTGACTCAGCCCCACTACAGCCCAGATTTGGTGCCCTGCAACTTCTGGCTTTTCCCAAAACTAAAATCACCTTTGAAAGGGAAGAGATTTCAGACCATCAATCACATTTGGGGGGAAAAATGGGGCAGCTGATGGAAATTGGAAGAACTGTGTGAAGTCCCAAGGTGCCTACTTTGAAGGGCACTGAGGCATCATTGTCCTGTGAACGATGTTTCTTGCATCTTATATTTTCTTCAATAAATGTCTCTATTTTTCATATTACATGGCTGGATACCTTCTGGACAGACCTCATATATTATAGTTCATACTGCTGAAGAATACAATAGTTTTGGGTCCAATCATTTCTTTCTCTCAACCAAGAGCTACAAACATTCTAAGGAGGTTAAATATTTATATTTTAAGTTTTCTACTGATAATATCAGCTGCGTACCTCCAGCCAAAATTGACTAAATTATGCTAAATTGCTGAACTATTGTGAGGGTCTCAGAATTTTTTAAAAATTTTTTATTGTTGTTCAAGTACAGTGGTCTCCATTTTGCCCCCCTAACCACTCCTCCCCAGCCCCACCCACCCCCACCTCCTACCGTTGATCCTACCCACCTTTGGCTTTGTCCATGTGTCCTTTACATATGTTCCTTGACAAGGGTCTCTGAAATTAATCTGGCTAAGTCAATCAACAATTTTAGAATATAGAATAATCATAAGTACTAAAAAGAAACCATTCATATAGTAGACTCTACCACTGGTAAGTAATCTCCATATCTCAGCTGACAATGAGCTTCCATTAGTAAGAATAAGGAAATTCTATTTCAGTCTTTCCAGAATAATTTGACCCTGGCAATCTACCAACATTTTTGCCCATATTCATGTGTACTATGCCATGAAACGTACCTATGTTTCTGACCATGATTCCTTTCAGTTCATCCACTTGCGCTTGAGTCTCCATCACTTTGTCAAGGCCCTTATTCTCAGAGTGATGCTTCTGTAAGAAAATAATCCTTAACTTACGATACCTAGACATTATTTGCAATAGGAAAACAAAAAGAAATGACATTGACAAATGCTATAAAATTATGTCTTTATTGATACAAAAAATGTCACTTCATTAAAAATTGTTACCAGACCTAGGAAAAAATACAGACAACATAAAAATTCTACCATATGAAATATAAGTTACAGTATAAAAATACCACTTTATTTTAAATTAAGTAGAACTAAATGTATTATATCAAATATACACCTAAGACTTTTGGAGCAGAAGTAGGGGGTTCAGACAAAGAACAGAAGACTGTACTTGTAGCAGGGGAACAGGACAGGGAAAGGCTCCACTAAATTTTTCCCTACTTCCTGGGTATGATGAAGTAGGAAGTGGCCCAGCTTCCAGGCATCAGTTCTTATACCCCTGGGATCAGGGTATGTGTCCTAATTTCAATGGCTTTTTATGGGACCTAGAAATGTAATACACTGATAACAGTATGTATTTTGAAATTATTATCCATACCTAACAATTATAGAGTACTTAATACACAATGTTCCAGTCACTTCACTGTGCTAAATGCTTCAAATAGGGGATGTTATTTAATTCACCCAAAAATTCTATGATGAAGATGCCATAATTATTATCTCCATTTACAGATGAGGAAACTATTCAGAGGGTCACACACAGAACTGGAGCTAATGACCAAACCAGCTAAGTTGTAAGTTTTCTGCCAGGTAACTCTGTTTACTTTTGACTGTGTATTGGTGTATTTTAGTTGGTGATATTTTATATAGTTTCACATATGAGGGAGGACCCCCCAAAACCCAGAAATTATTTATTAAAAATGTATATTTATGATGCCTTTTAGAGATTCTGCCATTTTTTGTTTTACCTCTTCCACATTGGCAAAACATTTCCCTTTGAAGACTTTTTTTCATTCAGGCAAACAAAAAAAATGTTGCTTGGGGCAAGATGGGGTGAATATGGAGGGTAGGGCACAGGGGTCATGCCATTTTTGGTCAAAAACTGAACACTCAGCACGTGTGGGCAAATGCAGTCATAAATCACCCATCATGACATCAAAATTACAACTAAATTATAGAACAACCATCACTCAGATCTGCTAGAAATCAAGTTGAATGGAAGTGTGACCACTACAGAATTGAAGAAATCGCATCCATCCAGGCTGGTAGGAGGCACAGAGGCACAGAACAGGCTGGTCCCAAATCCACGTGTGGTGGATAAGTTCAGGAGGGATCTCTTGGGAGCAAAGAGCCCCAGTCCCACACCAGGCCCCACAGCCCAGGGTTCCAGTGCCAGGAAGATAAGTCCCCATAACTTCTGGCTACAAAAATCACCAGGGATCGAGTTGGTGGAAGAAATTTCTGCAGTCTTAGGCAATTCCTCTTAAAGATCCGCTCCCACACACACCATGGCTGGTGTGGCTCAGTGGACTGAGTGCCTGGCCTGCGAACCAAAGGGTCACCAGTTTGATTTCCAGTCTGGGGCACATGTCTGGGTTGTGGGCCAGGTCCCCAGTAGGGAACACATGAGAGACAACCACACATTAATGTTTCTCTCCCTCTCTTTCTCCCTCCCTTCCCCTCTCTCTAAAGATAACTAAATAAATAAAATTTTTTTAAAAAGATCCCACACAAGGACTCACCTACTGAGACTCACTCCCTCTGAGCTCCGGCACCGGGTAGCAGCTTGAAAGACACCAGTGGTATACAGGGAGAAACTGAAGTATCTGGCATCAGGCAAGAGCAGGGAGACAGCTTTCTCACAGAGAGAAAGGTGGGCAGAGGCCACCGTCCCTTTTCTGAACCCTCCTGTCACAGAGCCACAGAGTCAGCAGCAGGTGCCATATTGGAGACTCTATCAATCTGGTTTTCCCTGCGCTGGAGATCCCCTGAGACTCTGCCCACCCAACTTTACAGACACACCCAAGCTTTTCCATATGAATGGCTGGTCTGGGCTCATGCTTCACAACTTCCTAAATCCTCTCAAATAAGTAGCAGCTGGCCTCAGTGAGCCCCTAGCCCCCGTACCTCTTACCAAGTGGCCCCCCCATGCCTGGCACTAGCCACAGGCAGCCTAGATTCATAACTTGGCTTTGCCTGGAAATCCCCAAGCCTAGCATAAGTAGTAGCCATCTCAGATTGCATTATAGTGCAGGCAGGGTGGCCCTGGGCAAAACACAGGTGGGGGCTGACCATATTCTAAACCACCTAGGAAACCTCAGAGCCTGTGCACCCAGTGGACAGCTATAGGCCACACTGTAGCACCACCACCCTGCCCCTGACAGTTGATCCTCCACAGAAGGCAGAGGTTGGTGGTCAGTGGTCACAGACAATTCTTGCAGCTGTCTGATCTGGGTAAGTACCTCCCATTGATCTCCAACAGCAACCAAGGCTCAGCTACAAGAGGAGGGCGTAATCAACACACATAAATGGCATACCTTGAGTACCCAGCTTGGGTGTTAGGGGAGGCCATGCCACTGAGCACTATAGGACACCTACTACATTATACATTAGGCCACGCTACCAGGACAGGGAGTCATAGCAGCTCTACCAAATACATAGAAACAAACACAGGGAGGCTGTCAAAATGAAGAGACAAGGAAACATGGCCCAAATGAAAGAACAGATCAAAACTCCAGAAAAAGAACTAAACAAAATGCAGGTAAGCAATCTATCATAGGCACAGTACAAAACATTGGTTATAAGGATGCTCAAGGAAATTAGTGAGGACCTCAACAGCATAAAAAGATCCAGTGAGAAACAAAGGATTCACTCATTGAAATGAGGAACAATTTACAGTGAAGCAACAGTAGAATGGATAAAGTCTACAATCAAATCAACGATTTGGAACATAAGGAAGCAAAAACAAGCAATCAGAACCACAAGAAGAAAAAAGAATCCATAAAAACGAGGACAATGTAAGCAGCCTCTGGACAACTTCAAGCATACCAACATTCACATCATAGGGGTGCCAGAAGAAAAAGAGAAAGAGCAAGAAATTGGAAATCTATCTGAAAAAATAGTGAAAGAAAACTTCCCTAATTTGGTGAAGGAAATAGACATGTAAGCCCAGGAAGCACAGAGAGTCCCAAACAAGATGGATGCAAAGAGGCCCACTGCAAGACACATCCTAATTAAAATGCCAAATGTTAAAGATAAAGATAGACTCTTAAAAGCAGCAAAAGAAAATATATTAGTTACCTACAGGGGAATTCCCATAAGACTGTCAGCTGATTTCTCAAAAGAAACTTTGCAGGCTAGAAGGGATTGGCAAGAAATATTTAAAGTCATGAAAAGCAGAGACATATAGCCAAGATTGCTCTACCCAAAGAAGCCATCATTTAGAATCAAAGGGTAGGTAAAGAGCTTCCCAGACAAGAAAAAACTAAAGGAGTTCATCATCACCAAATCATTATTATATGAAATGTTAAAGGGACTTATTTAAGAAAAAGAATATCAAAAGTATGAACAATAAAATGGCAATAAATACATATCTATTAAAAACTGAATCTAAAATACAAACTGAGCAACAAGAAGAACAGACACAGAATCTTGGATATGAAGAGAGTTTTGATGGTTGCCAGATGGGAATGGGTTGTGGGGGAATGGGTAAAGAGGTGAGGGGATTAAGAACTACAAATAGTGCCCTGAGTGGTATGCCTCAATGAGTTGAGTGTTGGCCTGTGAACTAAAGGGTCGCCAGTTCGATTCCCAGTGAGGGCATATCCCTGGGTGTGGGCCAGGTCCTTAGTAAGGGGCGTATGAGAGGCAACCACACACTCATGTTTCTCTCCCTCTCTTTCTCCCTCCCTTCCCTTCTCTCTAAAAATAAATAAATAAAATCTTTAAAAAAATTACAAATAGTTACAGAATAGCCATGAGGATGTAAAGTACAGTATAGGAAATGGAGTAGCCAAAGAACTTACACACATCACCCACGGACATGAACAATGGTGTGGGGATTGCTGGGGGGAGTGCAAGGTACTAGGTGGAGGGGGGCAAAGGAGTAAATATTAGAACTGTAATAGCATAATCAATAAAATATAATTAAAAAATAAATCACCCATGATGAAAAGGGCAAATGCATTGAAAATCTTAAAAAATTTTCACTGAAGCCAAATGCAGCCTCTCACAACAATGCCAGTTGGTACATGGATACAGATGGGTTTCTAGAACACTCACCTGGTAGGGGAAGTCTGTACTACAAGGGGCCTGCCCTCCCAAAGATAATTCCAGTTATTTTGGTGTACCCCCTCACATATGAATGTTTCCTAGTGGGAAGTATAAAACAAATCAACTAATTGAATAATGAAATTTATAACTATTTAAAGAAACTTCATCACCCAAAGTAATGCATTTTTAGTAGTATAATACTCAAAAAGAATATGAAAAAGAACACTTACAGGAGAAGTGAAAAGGAAAGTATTCAATTATAGTAAGTTTTTTCTCATTCACAACACACTCAGATAGAACTCATGTTATTGCACTCAGAAAGTTGCATGAATAAAAGGTAAGCATTTTTAAAGGTCTCAGCACAATTAGTCCTTGGGGAAATGCTGATTAAAAACATAATGAAATATCACTAGATACCTACCAGAATGACTAAAAGTAAAATGATGAACCATAACAAGTGTTGGCAAGGAAGCATAAACACTGGAACTGCTGGTGGGAGTGTAAATGGTGCAAGTACTTTGGAAAGAGTTGGTGACTTATTATGAAATTAAATAACACTCATCATATGACCCAGGAATTCCATTCCTCGACACTGTATTTTGCCAGGTATAATGCACACCCACATTTCTGGTGCATAAGTAAATGAATTAAGAATATTTATATAGATAAGGAATTAGTGCTACCCATATACAATGCACATCCTTATTTTCCCCTCAAAAATTTGGGCAAAAAAGTGTACATTATACTTGGCAAAATACTGTATTTATGAAAGACAACTAAAAACATACATCTACACAAAGACTAGTACATGGATATTCATAAGAGCTTTATTCGTGATAGCTGAAAACAGACAGCATCTCAAATATCCAGCAACAGGGAATGGATAAACCAGTTGTGGTATATGCATAAAATACTGCTAGGCAAAAGAAGGAAACTATTGATTAATACAACATGGATGAATATCAAAAGCTTTATACTGAACAAAACAAGAAACAAAGGAGTCCACAATTTGTGATTCCACTTATATGAACTTACAGAAAAGAAAAAACTATAGGGAAAGAAAATAGAGCAGTGGTTACCTGAGGCACAGTGTGAGAGAGAGGACTGACTATAAAGGGACCTGAGGGAACTTTCAGTGTCACGGAGATGTTTGCTATCTTGCAGAGGGTAATATTTCACAGAAGTATATGTGTGTGAAACTTCACTAAGCTAAAAATTAGGTATGTATACAGATAAATGGACTTTTAAATGACTACTTTGAGCTGTTCAAAAATTAAATTTGTCTCATGGAACAGAAGGTCAATGAATAGGTTAAGAGGCCATTTGGCATGTGGCATGGATGTGTGCTAATGGATAGTTTAAGTAGATAATCTTTAATATCTTTCCCAATCCTGAGATACTCTGACTATTATTAATAGAGAATATCACCAACTATTAGCTTTCTACCTTAAAATGGCCCCTTCAACTTTTTTATCAGGGAAACTTTATTATGTTGGAATATAATAACACAATCAGCAAACTATATTGCAGTTCAGGAACCTCTATATTCATGGTGCTTTAAGGTAACAAAGACAACATGAATAAAAATACTATATCTGGAGAAAGATCTTACCAGCTGTGCAGCCAAGACACTTGAGAATTCACTATTCATGGCATATGGAAGTGCTGTCTGTGCTCTTGAACCATATGTAGTCTGGAACCTCTTCTTTATCTCATTCAGAAAATTAAAGGCTCGGGAACGTTCAAAATCCTGAAGAGAGACCAGCACAGAGTTCAAAAGCAAACAAAAGATGACATGGATGATTAACAACAACCATAAGAACAGCTAAGATTTACTGAGCAATGAGTCCATGAGCAGGAACTAACACTGACCTCATTTTACAGACAAGTAAACAAAGTCCCTGGAAAGGTAACTAACTAGCTAAAGGTCAGATAACTAGTAAATGAGTGAGCTCAGAGTCCAATCCAAACATGCTTGATCACTGCCAACTGAAGATAACAGAACGTAGGCTAGTTTCTTAAGAGCAGGAACTGGGTTTTACTTCCCCCATATCCTTCACAGGATCTATTAGATAGCCCAGCACAAGATGTTCAACAAATTCTAATAACAGTATAGTCTTTCATACACAAAGATAACACTACTGACATAAATTTAGAATTGATTTTTTCAATAGTGCTAATACATTTGAAAAAAAATCAAGTGATGTACTCTTGTCTAGTTCCAGCTAGTCAAAAAGTATTTTTAAACACATACACACAAAATTATAGATCAATAAATATGACTCAACTCTGACCATCCCAAAATTAGTGGGATTTATTTCTCATCTACTCCAAGCCCTTTCACTTCAGTTCTTCTAGATATAGCTGGCTTTAAAAAAATACTTTTTAAAAAATTCTGTGAAACCAGAGATAAAAATCACTGTGCAAATCACTGTGGCTGACACTCATCTCCATTCACCTGAGGTGGCTGTCTAAGCCAGGGGCTCTCCAACTAGGGTCAATGGTCCAAACTCAAGTACTTGGATGGAAAAAAACTACATTGTTATTTTCACCAATCTTTTTTTTTTCACACTTATTTTTAACAGGTTTATTGAAGTATAAGTTATAATGATTACCCATTTTAAGTGTATAATTGTTTTTTATTTTATTCCTGTTCAAGTATAGTTTTCTGCCTTTCCCCCCACCTCTCCCCCCCATCTGTCCCTACTTCCCTCCCCTGTTTCCACCCCTCCTTGGTTTTGTCCATGTGTCCTTTATAGTAGTTCCTGAAAACCCTTCCCCTTTTTAACTTATACTTCAATTGAGAATGTAGATAGCAAACCAGAGTAATATTATTAGATGGTACCTAGGAGTCTGTGACCAACAGAAATCTTTTTTTTATATGCCATCAGTTATAGACATTTTAAAATGTTCTTTATTCTCATTAACACTTCAAAATTATTATTATTACATATTATATCCATGACTAGATCTTATTAATGAATTCATAAAGCATATATATATGCTTATAGATTTTATATATATATATCACTATGTCAATTTTTCAAATACTGTGAATACTGTCTTTCAGTACACTCGGTTTGGTTTATAGTCATATACTTTACTTCATATTTTATAATGTGTCTTCACAGGACTTTTCTTTCCTCTAGGAATAAAAGCTGAATTTGTACTGCTACTGCTTAACTCATGATTCTCTCCCGCCTTGTTAAAACAATATGATGGACCAGTGCTCAATAAAGTTCTACATCATTAAAAAAACATTCTGGGAGGGGACCATGAGTGTCAAGGGGTCTGTAACACAATAAAAGCCAATATTGGGCCTGGATGGTGTAGCTCAGTGAATTGACCACTGGCCTAGGAACCAAAGGGTTGCTGGTTCAATTCCTAGTCAGGGCACACACCTAGGTTGCTGGCCACGCCCCCCCAGTGAGGGGGCATGCAAGAAGCAACCACACATTGATGTTTCTCTCTTTCTCCCTTCCCCTCTCTCTAAAAATAAATAAAATCTTTAAAAAATAAAAAATAAAAAATGTCAATAACTCATACCTATGGCAATCATATCAATTCCATGTCTCTTGTCAGTAATCAATTTAGAAACAAAAATGCAGCCTCACCCTAGCCAACATGACATGAAAGGAAGTCCACTTTGAAAGTAGAGGTAGGGGAGAGTGTGCGTCTGGGGAAAGCTTCCTCATTCCTACAATAACAGACTTGAGAAGACATAGTCTGTCTTCTCTGGACATAAGCATAAATAAGTGTGTGGCTGCATGCAGCCATAAGGGGAATTGCGAATGTGTCTGGGAAGAAGCTGACACTACAGATAGCAGAGGAGAGGAAGGACTGTGGTGCCATTGTTAAGTTAGTGAGTATTTTCAGTCTAGAATCTACAAATACTTAAAACCAACCTACCAATGTGAACTACAGATCTACAAAGCTGATCGTAGTGTACTGTGATTTCTCCAAAGTTCATACACATTAGACAATTCACTAACTACTGACTAGAGGAAATAATTTAATATTTCAGATACATTTTGAGAGGGCTTGATACCAAAGTGTGATAATTATGAACACCAATTCTTACTACACAATAGGATAAATGTAGAAGTTGCAAGAAGTTAAGGTAAAACCCTACCAAAACCAAGCTGATTTGCATATATTCAGATAATGACTCTTGTCATTTGTTGCTTTATATGATAAATGGAAAAGTATAGAAAAACATTTCCAGCTATGGACAGTTATATCCATGTCACCTTTACCCACTGTAGACATAGATAATTAAGAACTGAGTCTATTATTAATAGTGCACATAGTTAATAGCAAAATGTCTCCAAGTTACTTACATCATCAGTGATGCAAAGGTATACAATCCTGTCTTGGCAGATGTAATGAAACAAATAACTGTAGGATAAAACATATACAATTATGTGGTTATGAACAATACATCTTTCACTCTACATATAAGCAATTCATACTGCTAATGTGACCATATTTTTACAGATACTGTCTATTCTTTCTCTTTACCTCTAGCATACATACCTGTTTCTCTTGAATCAAACTGATAGGAACAAATAAAAAATTAAAAGAATGCCTCTATCCTAGCTATACAGCACAACAGTGCGCATGTGACCCATTAAAATGATAGCTGCATAAACATATCATTTGGACTCTTCAGGCCTGGACACGAGATGACATCTTAGGAAGGACATGTAAGTAAAATCAACCACCAATGAGCCATGTGGTCTTCCTTAAAATCTCAAAGCACATACTTTTTCCTACCAAATACTTAACAATAGTATTTGTTTGGTATCTGCTTTGAGTCGGCTGCTGGGCTGGGTGCTGAGGATACAAATGAGCAAAATCATCGTTCCCTGCCTTCACAGAGATCACAGTGAAGGTGATTACAGAGCAGCATGGTAAGCAGGATGAGGGATTAAAGTCTGTACATGGTACTCTGGGGACCTACAGGAGGTACCTAACAGAGTTTGGCTAAGGGTAACAGGAAGGCTATCCTGAAGCAAATGATGTCTAAACTGAGACCTGAGGAATGAGTAAGAGAGGGCAAAGTAAAGAGTGAGTGAAGTATTCCGGAGTGAGAGACCAACAAGCTTAAGGTCTATGAGCAAATAATGGGTTTAGGAAAGTAAAATTAGTTCATATGATTAGAGTATAAAATGTGAGGGAAAAAAACTGACTGTACAGATAAGGCTGCAGAAGTAAGCAAATAGCAGGTTATACAAGGCTTTAAAACCTCACCATGCATTAGCCTAAGAACAGTGAACAAGGGGAATGTGTGATCAGATTTGCAATATAGTAAAATGCTTTGGCGAGAGTGTGGAGAACTGACTGAAATAAGGACCAGACTGGAGACTCTCCTGCATGTAAAAAGCAATGAGGGAAATAAAGTACTATAAGCAGAAGAAGAAGGGACAAAGAAGAAATAGAACAGAATCTGATGATTGGCTACTGGGGGTGAGGCATAGGGATAACTTGACTTTGCCTCCCAGATTTTTACCTTGGGCAAGGAGTACCTGTTGAATTACATTATTAATGTTCACACAAAGCACAGGTGGCAAGCACGAAGCCCACAGGCCAAATCCAGCCCTCCACCTCGTTTTATCTGGCCAGGCACCTTGTTTCTACCTGGTGGCAGCGCCAAGCTCCTGCTTAACTGTTGAGAAGTCGTTACATGTACACAGTCCTAAAATTACATTCAGCCCTTTGAAAGCAACCACAAGGCTGATGTAGCCCCCAGTGAAAATGAATTTGACACCCCTGACATAAAAGCTTGCTGTGAATTACAAGGAGGTACGGGAACCCAGATGTCTTCCTCACTACTCCAAAACAGTTCATATCCATCCAACAATGACTTCCACATTGTAATATCCGGTGGTTCTCTCTGAGACATTTAACAGTGTTGACCACTTCATTTTTTCAGGAAAGTGTTTTCTCTCCACTAGATTTCTTGACACCACGCTTGCCTAGTTTATGTTGTCACCTCTTTCCTTCTTTGTTGATGTTTTCCAGCATCTTTAGCCTCCTGCTTTCTTCATGCACACTGCCTGAAGGGTGGCATCCACTCACATTTTGTTGTTGATGTTTGTTTTCAGCTACCACAATTACAATGATGATTCCTAAATCTAGATCTGACCTATGTCCTGAGTTTTTCGCCTACATATGCTACTGTCTAGCAGACCTTCCAACTGGATATACCATAGACCACTTGAACACATGTCCGAAATGGAAGTCATGCTTTTCCCTACCAAATTTATTTGTCCTAAAACACGCTTGGGAGTAACTTGGTGCAAAGACAACAAAAGTTAATGAGGGATGGTCCCTGCCACCAAGGAGCCTACAGTCAGGGGACAGAGACAAAAATAAAGATTGCAATTATAATACAGTGCAATAAGTGCTATAGTATGAATAAACCGAGGTTCCTAGGCAGACACACAAAAAGGGGGCACCTGGCCCATCTTGGAGTTCAGGGGTTTCTACAGGAGGAAACATCTCAGCTCAAGAAGATAAAGTTAGATTTGTTAAAAGTAAGACAAACACATTCCAGTAAAAGGTACTAGCTACTGCAAAGGCTAGGAAGAGAGAAAGAACAGGCACTGAAATGCAAATAGCTAAGCACAGTTGAGAACAAAACTTAGGGCTAAAGTAGTGAGAGCTGACATCTGAGAAGGGAGCAGGGGCAGATCTTAAAGAATCTTCCAAGTCAGGTTAAGGAACTTTAGCCTGAGGGGAAGGAGTTGCTGCTGCAGGAAGGGACAGGAACAGAACTGCCCTTTTAGAAGGACTAAAGTGATAATTATTAAGACAGTATTTCATTTGAGATCTGTAAAATGAGCAAAACTTTACCAGGGGGCCCAGGAGGGGAAGGGTATTCCAAGATGCAAAAGCATGAAAAAAATATATTAAAGCTTGAAGTAATATGGCTGGGTCAGGGAATGGCAAGGGGTCCTACAAAAACAAGGATAAAAAGGTCAGAAATGAACAAAATTGTGAAGGCCAAGTTTGGGCTTTATTCTAAAAGTCATGGGTTTTAAGTAAGGAAGTGTAATCAGAAATGTGAAATACAGATTTAAAGAGACAGCAGAAAAACCAGTTAGGAGGAGGCTATTAGAAATGAGAAACCATGAAGGCCTGAAGTAGCACTATAATAAGTGAGGACAGAGGAGAGAGAATGGACTGAAATACCTCTTTGTGGGAGAATGGGAAGGATTTGGTAAAGAAGTCAAATGCAAGTCTGAAGTTTTAGTTTCAGCCAGCTGACTAGCTGGTGATGCTGCTAAAGAAGAGAAAGGAATAGCAAGTGGAAGATCAGGTTTCAGGGGGAGGGGGAACAACTGTCTTACAGTAAAATGGACTTTTTTCTTTTAATGTACAGTAATAAAAGATATTTTTGATTGGGGTGATGGAACATGATTACAGGAAAGATACAAATGCTGAAGGTTAAAAGGAAGAAAACAACTCACTGATGGAGCCTTACTTCAGAGGACACTACACAGGAATGGATCGGGATGCAGGTGGAAAGGCTCTGCAGATGATAATGTTGTCTTATTGTACCATAACCACACTGTCATTGAATTGCATATTCTAGCTTACCTTGTAGCTAGATATGGCTATGTGAGTGGGAGGTATATGCCCTACTTCCTGGTCTTGCCTGTAGAAGGACTGCAAGTGCTATCCCTGGGCATTTTCCTGGAAACTGACTAGAAACACACAGATAGTAAGTCTAATAAATTTTGGAAGAAACTATGAATCCATAATCAGAAGAAGCTGGCTTTATTTAACTCCTCAGGCAACCTGCAGGCTGCTAAACTATACCAGCAAGGAGAAAACTACAAAACCTGCATAGTTGCCAAAGATGATACTCTCTAACACCCATTTTGAACATGGCAAGGGAGGATGATGGACCAAGAAGAGCCTCCTAGAAAACAAAGCCAGGAATTAGGGAGAAGAGATAAGGGAATTTCTGTAATAGACGAGAACCACTAACCATTCCATGGTTACAACAGGGATCTTTGAAGTTGCTGTGAGTAGTTATTTTAATATTGCTAGGCAGCAGGGACTTCTACATATTTCTTACTCTTCCTGTTTCTAAAAGGGAGTTTGTAACTTCCACTGTGGTGGTGCTGTTCGCATTTCACCATTGCCTATTGGTGGGGCTGGAGGAACAGAGAGAATGTATGACTTGTCTTTAAGCTTTTGGTCAGTGAGTCACAGGAACCAGCCCTGGGCCTGATGGAGAGGACTGTGTATCACCCAGACTCTCTCTGGACTTGGAGCTGGACACAGTATCCAGATGAGTCTTTGGAGACACCTCCTACAAAGAGGAGGTATGTTCTATCTTAGGAAGAAGAGTATATCCAGACATTTGGGTAGCCCAAAACAGTAGACTGCAAGATTGCAAGTTGTCTCCTGATCTCCTAGAACTTCCTGCAGAGTAACAGAGTTTTAGCTGAGCATATGGCTGCACAGCTAGAAATGACACATCCTAGCTTCCCTTCCATATACATTAGCTACATAACTGCACAGCACATAATAAAATGTAAGCAAAAGCTTCTGAACAGTAAAGTATCAGGACACTTCTGGGCTTTGCTTTTAAAAATACTGGGCAAACCACAGGGAGGGAACAAGAACTGAAGAAGCTGCCTTAGCCAAAGTTGGAAAGCTCTAATTAAAAATGGTTGAACCACTCCACCAGCCCTGAAGTACTCACCTCTGGGCTGTCTCATTTAAGTTAACACTGTATTTTGGGGTCTCTCTCTTATAGTAGCTTAGACTAGATCCTAAATTATAGGAGTTAGCCTTAGTAAGCAATAAGGATCCCCTGAGATAAGAACTAAGAAAATTAGCATGGGTTAGGTAACAAAAGTTTTTTAAGTATTAATGAGGAAGGTTAAGGTATCTTTAAACTGATTATTAAGACTGCCCATCCATGCCCTGTCCACTCCCTTCTCCAACCAATCACCACAGTGATCTTTCTAAAGCAAAGCCTAACCATGGCAACCCCAGCTGAAAGCCTTCAGTGCCTTTCCACCACCCAGGGTATACAGTCCAATCTCTTAACATGGCCTATAAGACCCAAAATGACTTCTCTTCTACCCATCTCTCTAGCTTTATTTTCACCATGCTGGGCACCAGTCACAAAAAAAAAAACACCTGCATTTCCCTAAACACATCCTTTGATGTGATGCCTCTGTACTTCTCTACTAGCTGTTCCTTCTACCTGACATGCCCTCCACCTACCCACCACCTCTCACACTCTACTACAACTATCTATGCATTTGACTGTCTCCTGCATTAAACTGTAACCTCCATGAGGGCAAATACCACGTTTCTTGTTGTATCCCTAGCACCACGCAAAGCAGTTGGCAACAGTCAAGTGCTCAGTAAATATTTACTAAAAGAATGAAGAAATATTATGCATTTTATCTGTATCAAGTTTCACATATCATAGAGCTCTATAGCAAAATCAGTTTTATATCTCACATGTCCATATCTTTCTTTAAAAGATTACTATCACTTCAAATGACAGAAAAAAAATAATTACTAGTTAAATTTATAGTTAATAGAACTAGACATGTTCTAAGCTGGCAAAGGTTACTGTTCTGTCAGCTTATTCAAATAATCTACTAATGAATTTCTTTTCTAGTTTCACATGGTCCTGATTATAATAATAGAATTCATTTCTTTCACCCTCTACCCATGCAAAGCAGAACTCACTTGCCGTGTGAGTACGTTAGTTTGTTATTTTCAGAAGGTATCTTAGCCAGAATCTGCTCTGTCACCTCCAGGAAGTTTCCTCCACACCAAGCATGTTTGGCAAGGATAGTGGTTCCCCTGGCAACAACAGCAAAAAGAATGGCCATGGCTTCAATCTATCAAAAGGAAAAGAGAAACACAAGACTTAGAATATTTCTTTGACATGATCTTTCAAAAGTAACTTACTATCATTTAGCAACATCTACCTGGAGACAGTACTGACCAAGGCACTCTAACATCAAACATAACATGTAATTACAGGTTTGACAAGTATATCACAGTCTTGTATAAGCTTACAACCTAAACCATGCTAATAAGTGTACATACAGAGAGAATACCAAATACCCACACATATATTTATATACATACACATACATGTGTGTGTACAATGATAGGTTGCATTTATAAATTACACAGCAGAAACTCATATCACCCTTTAAAAAGCAGTGATGTAAAGATGTCTTCATCCCTTAGTACAGTAATGCCATTCTGAAAATTTATCCTTGGAAAATAATTCAACAGAAGTTAGACTCTAGATTTGTAAAGATACCTATGAACAATAATAATAGGCCATATACACTAAGTGCTTACTATGCGTCATGCATCACTTTAAGCATTTTTCAAATAACAGCTGATTTAACTCTTGCATCAATAAAATTATACACTATTATGATACTTATATGAAAATGAAGAAACTGAAGTATAGACAACTTATATAATTTGCCCTAAATTACACAGCTAGTAAGTGATAAAAGCTGGGATTTAAATCCAGGGAATATGGTTCTAAAATCCACAATTTTATCCTTATACGTATACTGCCTCTACCAGAAAGGCATTAATTATCCAAAATAGAAATAAAGTGAAAACAACCCAAACCTTCTACAAGAGAGGGATGATTCTATAAATGATGGCAAGATCCTTCATAAAACATTTCTAAAAAAATGCAGCATGAGTTTAAGATTATTTTTGTCATGTTTATGAATTTGTACCATTGTTTTCCTGCATTATCAGCCCAATCTGTCTTATCTAATGATATACACTTATTAAAAAAGATTTAAAAAGTACCTTTCTAGTCTTCTACTAACTCTTCAACTTAATGTTATTTGTTAACATGTTCCCTTTCATTCAATAAGTCAGTGATTCTCAAACTGTAGTGTGAATGAGTCATGTTAGGTGGCAGAGTCAGAGTCACTTATTAAACTTTCATATTCTTGGCATCATCCCCTGAAATTCTGATTCAGTAGACCTGAGGTGGGACCTTGAATATGTATTTAAGGCAAGCCTGCCTGGATGCAGATGATTCACACAACCACATTTTGTGGAACACAGCAACAGATATAAAGTGCTTGAGGTCAGGAGATACACCGATTCCCTTTTAGAGCACTAGCACTGAAGGACAGTGCACAGAGAAGTGCTCATCTGTCTCTGGAGTTGAACTCCTCTTGTTCCATTCTCTAAATGAGTGTGCTCCCCAGAGTTATGTCCTCAGCCACCTTCTTTCTGGATTTCTCCTTACACATTTGTAGCAAGTTATAATTTCCAAATCACTTTTCATACATTATAGTCCTTGATTCTAAACCTTCAACTGACCATGTAAACATGCTCCAGGTACTGCTCCATTTCTTAAAATCATCATCTGTAAACACTCTCTGCTTCTCTATCTCCTTTTAAGTCAAGTTACTATAATCTGGCTTTTGTCCTGAACACTCCACAAACCCATGCTTGCTGAGATCACCAACAGCCTCTCTGTTGCAAAACTAAATGGTAACTTCTCTATTCTCACCTTACTTGACCTCTCAGAACAGTCAGCACTGCCAACTAAACTTTCTTTCTTGAAATCCTCCTGCATGCCTAACTCTCCTGTCTTCTTGCTGAGTTTTCCTCCTCTAATTTACCTGTAAACGTTGAATTTCCACAGGGATTGGTTCTGCACGCTTACCCCTAGATGAGCTCATCTAGACCTGCCCTTTTAAACATGATTTATTTGCTGAAGATACATTGCATGCAAAGATACAAAACAAAGCAAAAAAGAAACAAAGGCACACCATAACTGAGGGAAAACCAAAGGTAAAACCCAATGTGCAACAAAGAGTTGAGGGAAAGGGAGATGAATAGGGAAGCACAAAGAAGACCAGGAAAATGAAAGGAAAGCCAGAAGAGTATGGTGGCCTGGAAACCAAAGGGAAAGAAAACTTCAAGGGTGAACAAGTGTCAGGGCCTGACTGTGTTCACTGATGCATGGTATGATGATTTGAAAACAGTCACTGAAATTTTATAAGGAAGGAGGTCATTGGTTAGGGTCAAAGAGACATGAAATGGAGTGGAACAAACACACAAGGAGAAACAGAGATGAAAAGTCATGTGGTTCCTGACACAGAGATGAAAAAGTAGTAGCCTCAGTCCCTTAGCAATGTGAAGAATAAAACTGAGTTTGGCAACAGTACAAAAACATCTAGTGTCTTAGTGGACCATAAGTTCATTATGAACTGACATGAGGTAATTACTTAAAAAGCTTATGTAATCTTAAATTACATTAAGAAACAGGGTATCTTGATCTCTTTAAGAACTATTGCCATCATACTCTGTGGTGGTTAGAACACAACTGGAACACTGACTTCAACTATGGGTATAGTATTTCAAGAATGCACAGAAGGGCAACAGTATAGGTAAAAGGCCTGGAGATTGCATCGTTTGACGAATGGCTAGAGGAACTAGAAGCATTTAACGTAATGTCAAAAAGAGAAGACTTAGAGGGAATGTGACAGCAGTTTTCAGGTTTATATAAACAGTCACTTGGAACAGGGTACATTATTCGGAATACAACTAGGAACAATGAAGATAAATTATAGGGAAGCAACTTATTGTTCAATTAAAGCAGTCCCCAACTGAAAAATGCCTGTTAAACATCGAGTACATAGAAACAAAAACTTTACTTTCCTCTCAGATGTCACTAATAGGAATTAATTAAAAACCCCACCTACAATCAAGTCTCACCTGCCCCCACTGTAGATCTCTTGCAATAGAATCTGTAATGTTGTAGTGAGTATCAGGGCAACAGAAACAACTGTGGCATAAATAACACTGCAGTTAAAGTCAGAAAACCTAGCTCTGCTAATGATTAGCAGTATATGAATGTCTAATAAACTGTAGAGTGCTATACATATATAATATTCAAGAAGAGAAAGAATGAAAAGATAAGCCAGAGAGAGAAGAAAAGATAATGGAATACAATAGAAAGCCCTGTCTCAACACTATTCTTCCCTGTCCTCTTATTCACTGCTTGCTTGGTCCCAGAGCCATCATCCCGATTCTGTTTCATTCCTGCTCAGAATTGTGTATGAGTTTCCTGTGATTGACATTTTTGAAAAGTACCAATAGCTGCAAGGCTTAAAACAACAGAACTGTATTGTCTCATAGTTCTGGAGGCCAGAAAGCCCCAAATCAAGATGTTGGAAGGGCCATGCTCCCTATGAAATCTGTAGGGGAGAATCCTTCCTTGTCTCTTCCTAGCATCTGGTGGTTTGCTGGCAACCCATGGCATTCCTTGGCTTGCAGCTGAAGCACTTCGGTCTCTGCTTCCAGTCAGTGTTCTCCATGTGTCTTTGTCTCCACATGGCATTCTCAGTGTCTCTTTTCTTATAAGAACAGCTACTGCAGTATGACCTCATTTTAACTTACATCTTAATTTATATCTTAATGAACACACCTGCAAAGACCCTATTTCCAAAAAGGGTCACATTCACAAGTACCAGGGGAGAAGATTCAACATATCTTTCATGAGGACACAATAAACCCCCATATTAGAAACTAACTGGACCTCCCAATTCACTCCTACTCTCCCTTCCATATATTCACATCACCCCAACTTGCCTCCCTCTACTCTCCAAAACCTCTATCCCAATTCTTTCCTTACGTATTTAAGAGTCTTCAGCAATGGGCCAGAAGGGCAACCTCCAATAGCTTGGAGTTAGTAAAGGCCTGTTTCTATCGCCTAGAAGTTTCCAAGGAAAGGACATTTTTGTTCTAGTTTGGGGGATTCCAAAAGAAAAGATATGCTGTGGGGGAATCCAAATGAGCAATCTGGATGCAGTTTCTTATAGAAGAATTATTATAAATTGTGGTGAAGGTCTTTAAATCCATCAAATTAAAGGTTAAGATGCTACCTAAGATGCTAACCAAAGTAAGATGCTACTGGTTAATGTACAATCAAAAGGTCATAAATAGCATTGTTTACAGAGGAAACTGCATCCAGAGTGTCAAACTATAATCTTAGGAAGGAACCTTTGGAATATATCCATTTGTAAGGAAGAGACTGCCTATATTTAAAAAAAATGCTAGCAAAATAGCACAACAATGATGCAAATGCTCCTCCTCAGTGGAGGCATCTTCAAGTGCAGATTGAATAGTTTCAGGTAACTGATTGGGGAAAAAGGCCAAGTCAGTGTTTCTCATGCTCCAGTCTATAGGTTCTGAAATTTTTTAAAATTTTGTATTTTATTTTGATAAAATTGTATAATGTACATCAGGGGTGTCCAAACTTTTGGCATCTCTGGGCCACATTGGAAGAAGAAGAGTTGTCTTGGGCCATGCATTAAATAGGCAAACACTAATGAAAATTGATGAGCAAAAAAAAGGTTTTGAGTAAATTTACAATTTTGTGTTGGGCCGCCTTCATAGCCACCCTGGGCCACATGTGGCCCATAGGCTGAGGCTTGGACACCCCTGACTGTGTATCAACATTCTGGATCATCCACATGTATAGGTTATAAATGAGGGATGAGACATAATTCAGTGCTCCATTTCAATTATGAAAGCATAAGTATGAAGAAATTCCCTAAAATGACAATGCTTAATTTTTAATGTATTAGAAGCATGTCTGGCTGCTCTTAGGTTGTCATATTCTAAAATCATAATGAAAATCATAACTTAAGTACTCTGTATTTCTGTCATGTTTTTGCTCACATATAAAGATGAAATTTATCTTTTACAGTAACAACTTACAACTGAAAGATACCTTCATGGAAAAAACTTTAATTTTAAGAATTGAGATTTTTATCTGACATTCTGAAAATGACAATATGGCAGAATGACATGAGCACATACACTATCTCAGGCTAAGGAGAAAATAATATTTAAAGATGTGTTTGTACCAAGTGGAAACCAATGATACCATAACGTGCTGTATAATAAATAAAGGCTGTGCGACTGTTCCAAAAGAAAAAACTGGAAGAAATAACTCATTACATAACACATGGTAACAGTCAATGCAAAATAAAAAGTATTCTGTATCATTATTTATAATATTGTATGGAATGTATTATGCTAATCCTTGCAACAGTTCATCAGCAGAATGTTTCATTGGAAATTCACAATGGATATTGAATTTTTCCCACCCTTGGATCATGGGCAAACTATTAAACTGACTCATTAAATTAAATGTTGGGGCATGCAAGGTACTGAGGAAAGAGATTAGAACTCATTTTAGGAGGAAGCTATGGAACAAGAGAAGACACAGAAGTGAGAACAAGTTAGGGAAGATAAATAAGCAAACCTGACAAAATAGAATGGTCCACATTTGGTTAACAAGAATGTGTAGGAATAAGCCCAATGGCCTTATATAAAGAAAGCCTTGTATAAATTAAGTAATTTGGATTGGATCAAATAGCTTTCCTATTTCAGTTCAACACATATCTTCTGAAGTTTTAGTGTGTGGTAATCAATATAGTAGACACTGGAATATGAAGACCAGTAAAGAGTAGACTTCTACACTCAAGGGAGTCATAGTACAATGGGGAAGACAGACATAAACAAATAAATGCAATAAAATGTAATGAATGAATAATCTAAGAATGTACACAACTGTTCAGGAGATTTGTGCTTATCTCACCTTGAATGAAAAAAAAATGTATGTGTCAGCTTTATTAGGAATTTTCTCAGTATATATTACAACTATTTCTCCTTGGAAGAGAAATCAATGCGTCTATTTTATCCTCACTAGGTTCCCAGTGCGTGGTACAGTGGTACAGTGCCTGGCATATACTATTCCTTCAAATATTTGTTGAATAAATGAACAGACATTGAACATGGTTTGGTTTTAAACAAACTATACATGATACATAACTTTATTAGTAGGACCTGGCAAAAATAATATTTCAATCACCAACTATCTCCCTAAGCAAGATAAAGCAGCTGATCTGAGAATAATCCATTCCCCAACTCTTCTGTCTCGGTCTTAGGAGGAAATAAGCCAACAATAGATAAGCCACCGATTCTGATATAATAAACTTGAAAGAGAGAGGAGAATGAAGAACATTGATATGGCAGAGGAAAAGAAGAAGTATGTATGAAAAGCCTTAAGCCTGGTCATGGTGCAGAATGTTCTTGCTGGTATTGCAAATATTCTTTCTGGGTGATCCTCATAGGCCCAACCCAATCCCTCTTTCTCAGAATAGTAGCCTACCCTGTCAAGTCAGCCACTTGTTTTACTTTACATTAACTACCACTACCTCATATAACGTGATCTTGCACTCTTCTTTGTTCCCACACACAAACATGTAAGCTACAGAGAGCAGCCATTTCCTGGTGTCTTGTTTCGAACTACATCCCAGGCAGTTAGAAAAGTGTTTAGCACATATTAGCTGTTCAGTAAGTGCTCTCACACACAGCTATTCCAAGGGAAAGAATGTCCCAAACATGACAGTATCCCCTGGAATCAAGGATGGGACCATGGAGGTGCAGGTAGTTGAGAACAATTAGTAAGACAGAAAAGGGTTTGATAACTGATTGTAGGTGTTATGGGAGAGGGAGATGTAAAGCATGTACCAGAGAATGTATTACATGGTTAGAGTTTGTTAAATTTTGGTCAATAATAATAACAACATACATGTTCGACACTGAGAAAACAGGTCTGGGTGGAAATAGAGTTTCTACCCGAACAGAGGAAGAAGGATGTCAACAATGAGTCGTGGAGGAAGGGCACGCAGAGGACTAGAAACCCACGTAGGAGCTCAGAAGGAGGGGAGGCAGACAGTGACGTCATTAAAACAGGAGCGTACAGAAGAGTTTTCAAAAGACTCAAGAGATTTAAAGGCTACAGAAAGGTCTTGCAGAATGCCAACTGAAGGAAAGTTATCATTTTTTTCCTTTATGTAAGTGACGCATTCTGACACTCCTTAACTCCAGGCCTTCTCAGCGGCATAAAACTCACTTGGCCAAAACTGCACCTGTCCGACAATTAGGACTGTCGACAACAGAGAAAGCCCAAGTCATCCTTGCATTGCCTCCTCGTTCTACCCCAGCATGTTCAGGTCGACACCTCTGCCCTCCCTCCGCTGTCGTTTCCCCGCTTTCTGCGGACCGCGCCCCGCTCCAATTACCTGTGCGGGAAACCGCTGAGAGAGCGGGGCTCGGGGCGGAGGGGCGTGGGTCAGCTGGGGTCGCTGACTGCCCACTCCCTGAGAAGGGTGGGACTGGACGGCGCCAGCTTCCGGGTACAAGCCCCGCCCGCGCGCGGACTCTTGGGAATGTGAGCACTCCTCCAATGGGTGCGGCAGGAGGGGCGGGGCCTGTGCGTTCCCAGCTACCGCACTTCCCAGGAGCGGCATTGCATTCTGGGAGTGGTAGTTCCGTCTGACGTACCGCGTAGTCTGTCGCACTTTCAGGCAACTCTTGTAAACATCAAGCCTTAGTCCTGCGGGAAAACGAGAAGATGCAGGGCCACAAAGACTTTACCATCTTTAAGTTAGCGGAATAAATGAAGAGCCTATCTTGTCCCACCATCTCTCTTCTTAGTCTCAGCAGATAATATTGCCTGTTAACTTCACATACGAAATAGAATTCATCTGGAAGGAACTTCCTCTACTTTCGCCTCGAAATTTTCTAACCTCCTCGGACACCCCATAAATCTTTTCTCTCAATCTTTTGCAACAACAACTACTAATACTACTACCAATCTACTTTGATCTAAGCTCTTTCATATGCTTTACAACCTTATTCCTTTGCCAACTAATTCTAGTTCCACTGAAGAACTCTGTCTCCTGACTTGTCAATGGTTCCCTGCTATTTTTGCTTTTTACTATCAGCACTTAAAGATCATTAAAGATTCTCTCATCTAAAATATGCCAAAATCATCTTTCTCAGCCCCACAACCCCCAAACCTCTCACCACACACACAAACTTAACCTTGTGGTCTTTCTTCCACCTCTCCTTTCCAGCCAAAATTCTTCACAGTGTTGCTGAAACAAATAGACACTTCTCAAGCATTACAATACTTTAATTCTGCGGGGTTTTACATTGATTATTCCCCTCCTTCTTGAAAACTTTTGTCTTAGTTCCAGCTACTTTAACAAAATACCACAGATTGGATGGCTTAAACAACAGAAATTTATTTCTCACAGCTCTGGAAACTGGGAAGTTTCAGACCAGGGTGCCAGTATGGTCAGGGTCTGTTGAGGACCTTCTTTGTGGCTGCAGACTGCTGCATTCTTTCTGTATCCTCACATGGCAGAGACATCATCTCTTTCACATCTTTCATAAGGGCACTAATCCCTTATAAAAGGGATTCATGAGAACTCCATCGTCATGGCCTAATTACGTCCCACAGGCTCTACCTATAAACACCATCACTTGAGGATCAGGGCTCAAACATATAAATTTCCATGAGGAGCACAAACATTCACTTCATAGTGCTCTTTAGTCTCAGCCCTTTTTAAGATGTTGCATTCTCCTGGTTCCTTTCTCACTTCTCTGGCAGCTCCTTGTTTTCCTTTGAAATGTTCATGTTCCATAGGACTCTGCCCTAGATTCTTTTCTTAGTCTTCACACTTTTGTGGGTTGGTCTTAACCATTACCATTGCTTTAGTTGTCATCAGTATGCTGATTATTCCCACATATAGGAAGTGCAGACAGGATTCCTGTAACTGAGAGTGAAATGTCTAATGACAGCTGGATCTCTCTTTCAGGCACCTAAAATTTAACTTAGTATTCAGTTAGCCTAATACTTTTTTACCCTCCTGTGTCCCATGACCTGCTCCTCCTCCTCTAATCTCATTTCAGTGATTGGCACAACCATGAAATCAGTTGTCCACACTGGAAAACTGGGTATCATTTTGAATGTGCTTACCCCTCAATACTCACATCCAGACAATTACCAAGTCATTAATTCTATCTCCTAAATATTTCACTTTCAAGCTTCAGTTTTCTCAACTTTAAAATTACGATAATAATAATAATATCTGTACTTAAGGATTATTGCAATGATTATAAGCAGTAGTACCAGGCAGAGAGTAAGCACTCAAGGATAATAAGTATTTATTGAACAAGCATTGTGTTTTTTAAAATATTTTATTTATTTATGTATATTTAGAGAGGGGAAGGGAGAGAGAACGAGAGGGAGAGAAATACTAATGTGGTTGGCTTTCACGTGCCCCTTACTGGGGACCCAGCCAGCAACCCAGGCATGTGCCCTGACTGGGAATCGAATTGGCAATCCTTTGGTTCACAGATCATCACTCAATCCACTGAGCCATACCAGCCAGCGCAGCATTGTGTTTGTTATTAGTTCTCCTTCATTAGGCCTTAATAATTATAGCTACCATATACTTTTATTTAGTTTATATTTAGAGATAAATAAAAGGGGAAAAAAACAAGAAATGGTGAGATATTTTGTGCAAGTTACCCCTACTCCATACTTCAGTATTTTTCTGAGTATGACACAACACATTGTAGTACTGGTCATGAGGCACTATACACATGGTTCTACTCTCACATGTGCAGAATATACTCTACCTTAGTTATTGTTACCAGCTCTGACTGGGCTATAGAGAAAGAAACAAATATACTCAGAGAATCATGACTAAAATGATCTGGGCACTAGAAATCAGAATCAATGTCTCTGTACCTATTGTATGTTCTTCCTCATCCCCTCTTCTCATTAAAACACTATCTGATCACTTCAGACTCCTACTTAAAATGTTAATTGCCTCCCCATTATGTAGCGGATAAAGTCTAAGATTCAAAGCCTCCATTAACTGACCTCTCTTTATCTCTTCAGCTTTATACTCTGCTTCCCTCAACAACACAGCCTGTTTTCTAGCTTGATTATGTATGGTGATATTTGTCCACCTATCCATTCATTTATCCATCCATTCCTTCAACAAATGTGTACTATGTACTTGTCATGAGCCAGGCCTGTTCTGGATACTGGATATAGCAGTGAACAAGAAAGACAATGTCCTTGCCTACATGGAGTTAGCACTTCAATACCATGCTCATCTGTGCCTCAGTGCCTTTGCAAATGCTGCCTCCCCTGTCTAAATCTTATTTATTCTTCAAGACCTATCTCAAATATCACCTCTTCATTTTCTAGCAAAGCATATGCTATTTTCTCAACTTTACCATCCTCTGCAAAGGTTTACTTTACATATTATATTATTTTTATGCAATACCTACTCTTTGAGAAACAACACAGTATCTTAGAAAGAGACTGAATTTTGGAGAATAAATTACTCATTATTCTCTCCTAAAATAGTATCATCTGAGCTCTACAATTTGTATATCAAGCATAAGCTTTTACATTGGGAAGTCAGAGAAGGTCTCTTTGACAAAGTAACTTTTAAGCTGAAACCTAAATGTCAAGGAGGAATTAACCATAAGAAGATGAGAGGGAACAGAGATAAAACCAAGGTGACTGATGGTATGGGAAGAGAGAGAGAATTGTAGGAGAGATCACACTAGCCCTGTTTCTGTTCCTCAAACATGTCAAGCTCCTTCCTATCTTAAGATCTTTGCACCAGCTCTCTCTGCTTGAAGTTGTTCCCTCTTTTCATCCTGTACCCAGGTCTTGCAAGGCTGTGTAAACTGGGATAAGGAGTTTGGATTTTATTCTAAGTGCAACGGAAAATAATTAGAGAGGTTCAAGCAAAGGAGTGATATGATCTGATGTATGGGTTTTTTAAAAATTTGTGACACTTTTTTTAGCATGATAATACACTGTCCATTTTGGCAGTAAATTAATAGGTACAGTTTTTGAGATATGTAGGTTGGTTTCCAAAAAATGCTTCTGGATATGTACACTAAAGTATATATGGAATTATTTAAATAGGTGACTCTGCAATTCTGTAATTTTCAAATTTAGGAGTTCTGTTGACGTATCATCAAGTTACTAAAGCATGGCAACTCTTTCTTTGTAATCCATGATTTTAGACAGTTTGAGTTTATGGAGTGAAGTTTCCAATTTCCACTTTAGCTCCTGCATCTACCAAGCCTAGAATTATAAAATTTATGGTTTATATAACCTAATCCAGTCTCCTACTTGCACACATGAAAAATGTTCTGATGTTTTTTAAAAATTATATTTTATTGATTATGCTATTCTAGTTGTCCTGATTTTTTTCCCCTCTGCAGTAGTAGGTGTCCCGTAGGTTCCAGTGACACAGCCTCCCCTATCACCGGAGCTGGGTACTCAAGGTGTGCCATTTGTGTGTGCTCAGTACACCCTCCTCTTGTAGTTGAGCCTTGATTACTGTTGGCAGGCCAATGGGAGGGATCTACCCAGGCCAGTCTGCTACAAGGACTGGCTGTGACCACTGATCATCAACCTCTGCCCTCCAAGGAGGATCACCTGTGTGGGGGCGGCATGGTGGTGCTACACTGTGGTCTGTAGCTGTCCGGTGGGAGCACAGGCTCTGGGGTTTCCTGGGTGGTGCTAGCCAAGATCAGTCCCCACCTGTGTTTTGCCTGGGACCACCCTTCCTGAGCTATAAAGCAATCTGAGCAGCAATGGCTGCTACTTGTGGTGGGCTTGGAGAATCCCAGCAAAGCCCAACTGTGAATCTAGGCTGGCTGCTGCTAGTGTTGCCCCTGGGGATCAATGAGGCCAGCTGTTGCTTATTTGCAAGGATTTAGGAAGTTGTGCAGTTTGAGCCAAGAACAGCCATTCATCTGGAAAAATAACTGGGGTGGGCCTGCAAATTGGGTTTGGTGGAGCCTGTGGGAATCTCCAAGTTGGGTCAGTGTTAGCCAGGTGATGGAGTGTCTCTGCTTGCCTTGATGCCAGAAACCCCAGTTTCTCCTAGTATGCCTCTGGTGCCTTTCACACTGCTACCCTGGTGCTGGAGCTCAGAGGGAGTGAGTCTGAGTAGGTGAGTCCAAGTGTGGGTTCTTTAAGAGAAACTACTTGTGGCTCTAGAAGTTTCTTCCACTGACTCAATCCCTTCTAGGTTTTGCAGCCAGAAATTGTGGGGAGTTAATCTTCCTGGCACTGGAACTCTGGGCTGGGGCGGGGGATGGGGCTGGCATGAAGCTGGGACTCCTCATTCCGAGATATCCCTCCCAAATTTTTATCCACCACACATGGGTGAGGGACCAGCCCATTCCACGTCTGCACCCCTCCTACCAGTGTGGATGGATATGGTTTCTTTAATTCTGTAGCTGTCAGACTTCCATTCAACTAAATTTCTGATGGTTCTGAGTGGTTACATTTTAGTTGTAATTTTGATGTGGTTGTGTGAAGAGATAAGCCATGTCTGCATATGCTGCCATTTTGACCGGAAGACATTTTCTGATCTTGACAAAGATTACAAAGCTAAGAAGAGATTAAACCTGTGTTACAAACCAGCCCGCATGTACTAGATACTCTAGAAATGTCTGTTGGGCCCAAATAAGTTATATATATTACACAGAGCTCTGGTCATATCTGGGATACCCTGGTTTTACATTCTGTTTACCATGATTGGATCTTAATTTGTTATTTTATGGTTCACAAACAAATCTAGTGACTGTTGCTTTAGCATCAAAATCATTGATTTAATGGAAGCTTATCACTGATAACCAGTGCTGCTTATGCTTCTTTCTCCTTGATATTTGGACTTGGGCAAATTTTCTTCCTGTTTTCAATACTTAAAACAGACCCACATCAAGAACGCCTGTTCTCCTTTGACAATCACAATCAGCAGAGGGAGCTAACATGTTATCAATATCTATATAATCATTGACATTTAATTATGGGACAGTTTGTTTCTCTTTGCAGCTCATTACAGAGTCATCGCATGTTCTGATCTGTTCATTTAAGCCATCAGTAGTTACAACACCAGCTTTGGCAAAGTACTTGTAGATTACTTCTGAGTTGCCTGTCCCACATAGCAGTGAAATTTCTCATCATATCAAAACATACCATTTATTTACATCTGCAATAGCACACTGCTCTTCACAATGTACCAAGCACTTACAGCATCCAATTTTTTTTTTATTTACCTCTCAGTCTAATGGCTACACATAGCCATGGTGCTGGTAGGCAAAAACAAAACAAAACAAAACAAAAACAAAACCCCCCATACATATACACACAAACTTGTTTTAATTTAAACCTCCAATGTCTGTGTGCAGCTATCAGTAATAGAATGTTCACATTCTGGTAAACCATTTTTTTCTCTAATTGCGGAAGGCATTCCCCAAACAAACTGCCAGACGTCAGTGCATTTTTAAACTTTATATACATAAAGGAAAGTTGTATATATAAAGCCAGTTTTCAAATTTCCATATAAGTGATTCTAATTTCTTGCTCCTCTTAGCACTGCAACAAAGGAAATCTGATGATCCATCTCTCCATATATATTTATTTTTATCCAGGACAACATTTTTCTGTCAGAGTGTGCCCTACAGCGGTGCACACATGTACCCCTATGAGAGTGTCTATTCAGATTTGTCCTCCCATTTTCAAGATGATCTTCAGTAAACAGAGTTTTTGTAGATGCTTCACTTTTTAGGTGAAGTGACATGATATTGTGATGATGCTGAAAGTGTTATTGCCAGCCATAAAGACTTAAAAGATCAACTCCCATCTGGAGAGCAATTTCATTAGCTTTTTCTAAAACCCAATGAGCATCCAGATATAGAAATATCTGATCTAGCAAAATTATTCAACTGTTTTATTTACTAAGTTGGCATATTTTTATCCTCTTATTTTATTATAAAATTTACTTCCCTTGGCTGCTTGACTTTTATCTTTTCTTAGTTCTAAAGAAACATTCAGAAATTCATAAGGTGATTCCAAATTTCCTGACCATTTCCTTTTTTACTTTTCTCATACACTAACTCTAGTTCTAGAGATATTGGGAGCTCACTATATTTTCTCTTTACCGGCACAACTTAGACTGGATGAAGTGTAACAGAAAAGGCCTGCCTCACAGAATAAGAACATTTTAAAAAGAGACTCTTCTTGTTAGCCTCTGCTTCTTACACTGATCTGTTTTGATTCCCTGAGTTTCTGGTGTGATCCTCTATGGTAGGAAACCTGTGAGATTCGGTGGTGCAGTCTCCTTGATCTCCTGAGCTTGATGCTGTTGGGATGCCCTTGATGCCGTTTATGTTGGCTCTCTGGATGGAACTGGGTTTTGATTGTTGTTGGGTCTACCTTTGGTGGGTCCTTCACTCCAGCTTGTTGAGTGAGGGTCCCTCTGCCCACCAGGTCTCGTATGCTGTTGTGCAGGTGCTGCCAGAGCAAAACTACAAAGCCCAGGGAACAAACCCACATCTGCAAAAATATTTCCCCCCAACAATCGCACTCTCAACAGCAAATGAACCAGTATTAATAAGGGTGTAAAGCAGGGGTGTCAAACTCATTTTCACCGGGGGCCACATCAGCCTCATGGTTACATCAGCCTTCAAAGGGCCAAATGTAATTTCAACTCCTTAACTGTCAAGGAGTAATTACATGTATACAGTCCTAAAATTATTTCAGCACTTTGAAGGCAACTGCGAGGCTAATATGGCCTGCGGTGAAAATGAGTTTGATACCCCTGGTGTAAAGAGATTAAGACTATTATAAGAAAGGAGAGAAATAAACTATAGCATAATCTAGTGACTTAATATGCAGAAACTTGTTGGAGAAGGAATGAATGTTAAAAAGCTATGTAGGAAAGAAAATATCGCAAATCATGGAGGAGACCACAGTGGCTTTTGTCTCGGTAGTATCTAATATTTACCACTGTTTTAGCTTTCTGGATCTGCCTCTGGTGATGTCAGATGTTGACCCCATCTGATCTTAGGCAGCCTGCTCTGAGACTGCCAGGGATCTTTTGTCTATGTTTGTCTCCTTCTGTTCTTAATCTAGTCACTTTGTTCTCAGCAGTCAGGCTTAAGCTCCATAGGGTGGGGCAGAATTCCTCTTGGGATGGAGGCTATTGTTTCCTCTCAGGCTGCTGCCACTCAGAGGGGAGTGGTCTGCCTGAGCACAATGGCTGCTGCTGTTTGGGGAATGACTCAGTACTGAGGGCCCAGCGGCTACTCTCTTAGTTCTCTCCCCAAACCTTCTGTTCCCAGTCTCTCCTCAGGCGTCTTTATCCCACACTCTGCCTCCACCTTTGCTGGAGCCCCAGGTAAGTGGCTGCACATGAAAATTTGTGCATTGGCCCTTTAAATGTCTCTTTGTGTCTCCAGCTGTCTGTCTCTGGCAGAGAGCAGCCCTGCCAGTTTTTGCTGCTGGTTGTTATCTGTGTACTTTTTTTAGGGCTCTTGAGCTCTAGGCTGGGGACCCCAAGTTAGTGTTTAGACCCCACACTTCTCAGGGGAATCCAACCAGTTGCTTAATTATCCCTCCAGTGCTGCCACCTGTGGGTGCCCAGCCAGTCTTCTCAACTCTCTACTGCACTCCCTACCAGTCAGTTAGTGCTGAAGATGAGTCTTCTGTCTGTCTGAGGTTATATGGCTTCTCTCTTGCTATTGTTCAGTTGTTTGTTCTGGGTAATTTCTCCACAATTTAGTTGTAATTCCAGATTGGTCCTGGGAGGAGGTTAGTGTAGCTTCCATTTACTCCTCTGCCATCTTGCCTCTCCTTGTGATTAGGTGTAAGGCATAAAAATAGTGAAATGAAGGGAAAGAAAGCACTGATTTAAAATTATCCTCCTTTAAAATACTAATGGACTATTAAAAACACTTCCAGTTCAATGTTCTAAGCATAAAATCTAGGCAGGTCCCATCTGTTCTCTCACTTCTAATTTCATGTAAAGAATCCACATTCTAATATCAAACCCTAAAGAACTGGTATCTTTGTGGAAGAGGCCTATAATTTAGCATTTGTTTTTTTCCCACCTTGGCTCATTCCAAATTGTTCAGAATTTTGACTCCTCAAGAATTCAGCATTTAACAAATTATTTGTTTATGAAGGGGCTAGGGTTGTCTCTCCACACACTAACTGACCTTTGTCATCAATCACCTTTATAATTACATAACATCCAGGACACATAGCTCTATCTTCTCCATTCTCCAACTCTTCCTTCATGAGAATGCAGATGCCCATATAAGTTATCCCTACATGTGCAGTGGTAGAAATGCATCTCCAAAGCATGAACGCATGCAAGTGCATGATTTCCACCTTGGAACACACCAAGTATGTTCTCACCTTTGAGTTTTTACATCAGCTATTTACTCAGCATTGAATGCTGAACCTCCAGATCTGTGCTTATGTCTTTCTTGTCATTCAGGTTCCAGTTCATACTGCCCCTCCTCAGGTGGACTCTCCCTAGCCACTGATCGCTATCCATTTTCATGTTTTATTTTCTTTACAAAATTTATGATAATCAAAATAATTTTTCATTGTTCACTTGCTTATTGTCTGTTTGTCACATTACATTTTTTATTCAATAGTGAAAAATATTATTGCTCTTGTTCACCATTCTATCTCCTCAAGGTGGCACAGAGTGGGTGCTCAATTACAGCTTGTTGAAACAATGCATACTAATGAGAAGGGCAACATTCTTCTGGTACCAAACAGTATTCTAAGATAAATACATATTACTGCATTTAATCATTGCTGTGGTGGTATAAAGTAATCATTATCATCAACCTTCTTTGCCTGGGTCTTGGCTTCCTGACCAAGCCCCTCTTGCATAAATTGCAGAAGCACCTTAGGAGGGAACACAAGGATTGGTGGGCAACCACTGTTAGTTTACAAAATCAAATAGTTCCAGACCCATACACACAGTTTGCTTCTGTACTACTCCTATATTTCTGTTCCTGTCTCTTGGGCCCTGTCTCCTTGAAAGCAGACGATTAGCATGAAGGTACCAAATTGGCATTGGGGGAAGCCAACGTCTCACAGCAAAATGATTGTAAGGTAATGAGTGAATACTAGTGAGGGATAAAGTATTTCTGAGTACACAGACCAGGGACCTTAGCATAAATTCCCCCAGGGCCACAAGAGCTTGAATTGGGGCTCAGGATAGGGTGAGGGAACAGGGAACAGGAAGGTCCAGTGGTCACTGCTAGAGGCAGCTGCTCTGCAGGGAAGTGTGTGCTGGAGGGATGGGACAGGGTGTCCTCCTTGTAGTTCTCTTCCTTCCTGAGGATTATGGCTTCCCTTGGATATTGAACTTGGCCACCAAGTGCGAGCATGACCCAGATTTGGGAGATCAGTGGGGAACGGACCAAACCTGCAGTCTCCTTCTAGGTGCAAGGGGATGTAACAGTCATGTAGACCAGGTTAGCTTTGGTTTTATTTTGTCTCTTTCATTGTTCCTTGAAAAGATACAGTGAACAGTGTTTCAGCTCCCTCCTTACTCATCTTGAAATGAGTGGAGCACTTCTATGAATGATAGGAGACTAGGGTTAAAATGATGGGGTAAAACCATGGATGGAGTCCACCTCTAAAGTCGTATACAGTAATGCTCAAAGGCAGGTGCTCTAAATCACCCTGTACTTACAGACTGTGGAGCTGGGACTACAACCTGAGGCAGCTGCTTCCTGGACCCTTGTTCTCCCCAACACATCTCAAGGTTTTTCAAAATTCCCACTACAGCCTTCAGTTTTATTTCAAATATGTGGCCATGGCAGTTCCCTGTAAGGAAAGGAACAAAAGCTTCAGATAACTTGCATTAAAAGGTAATGATTTTCATGTTATATTTTAAAGTATTTGAAAGCTGAGAGTCCATATGTTACACAAAGGGAATCAAGAAATATATGTATATTTTTAATTTGTCCATCTTACTCCCTCTAGAAAGTAACTATATAGTGTTTTGGAAGATCTGTAAAAAAGTGGCTGGAATTCATTCACATCCTGTGGCTCACAGGATCACTGAGATACATTCAACTTTACATTGATGATTACTACAACTTCACACAGCTGTACAGACCATTAACTTTGTTGAGGAGTGGGAATACTTTTTTGTAAGAAGACAGTAAGTTGTTAAGTGTAACAGAAAGTCATATAGAAATTTTAAATAATTGAAGCACCATACAAACTTAGCATTTATTGAAGCGTGCTGAACTGGGTAACTACAAACAAGGATAAAACCATGTGTTCACAATCTGGTTTGGGGTGTAAAATAGAAAAATACATATGCATGGTACAATGATAATTTATATAATAGATATCTTATGCCAAAGTAGCAAGAGGAAAGAAAGGAAACACATTCCATTTTATTTCTTGAACGCATATTTATTGAGTTACTGATATGTCCAAGATACTAATACAACAGTACACCAAACACAGCTCCTGCCCTCTTGGAGATCACATTTGTTGAGTTCCTACTTAATGTTAGGCAAGTATTCCTACCTTCTTTTTTTAAAAAATATACTTCATCTCAGTTAATATCCCACCAATTCTGGATAATATGATCTTGAGATATATCTCTTGAAATTTCAGCAACTATAATTATAAAAATAATCCAAAGACATCTCTTTATGTTGATTAGAAGATGGCGGCATGGTAAGAGGACGTACATCTCTGCCTCCCACACATAGGTCTTAAACCGGGACATTTTTCAAAGCAGCACAGCAAACAGACACCAGAAACACAGCATATTTGAAAACAGATTATCGAAAATTGCAGTGGACGTTGAAAAACCGGACGGTAAGGAGAGTACTCCGGCGGTGCGGAGACCAGGGCGGG
>PVKU01008940.1:17865-67702 GCA_004027475.1 Anoura caudifer | reverse complement strand
CACATCATAATTAAAATGGCAAAATTCCAAGACAAAGAGAGAATCTTAAAGGCAGCAAAGGAGAAAAAGGAAGTAACATACAAGGGAGCCCTGATAACGTTAGCAGCTGACTTCTCAATGGAAATGCCCCAAGCCAGAAGAGAATGACAAGAAATATTCCAAGTAATGAGAACCAAAGGCCTGCAAGCAAGACTACTTTGCCCAGTAAGGCTTTCAATCAAGATAGAAGACCAAATAAGGAGCTTCCCAGACAAAAGAAGTCTCAAAGAATATACCTCTACCAAACCAGTTCTGCAAGAGATGCTAAAGGGACTGCTTTAAGGAAAGAAAGGAAAAGAGAGAGAGAGAGAGGAACAAAGGTACAAAAACGACAATAAATCAGTACCTATCAATAATAACCTTAAATGTAAATGGATTAAATGCTCCAATCAAAAGACATAGAATAGCTCAATGGAAAAGAAAGCATGGCCCACACATATGCTGCCTACAAGAGACCCACCTCAGGACAAAAGACCAATACACACTCAAAGTGAAGGGCTGGAAACAAATTTTCCAAGCAAATGGACAGGAAAAAAAGCCAGGGTAACAATACTCATATCAGACAAAACAGACATCAAAAGCCAAGCCGTAAAGAGACACCCAGAAGGTCACTTCATAATGCTCAAGAGAAGAATCCAGCAAGAAGACATAAACATTGTAAATATATATGCACCCTACATAGGAGCAACTAAATACGCACACACACAAAAAAAAAATCTTAGAGGACTTCAAGAAAGATATTGACAACAACACAATTATAGTAGGTAATTTTAACACCCCACTGTCAAAAATGGACAGATCTTCTAAACAAAATATCAACAAAGATATTGTGGCATTGAACAACATTCTGGATAAAATGGACTTAACTGATATATAGAGAGCCCTTCATCCCAAAGAAACTAAATAGACATTCTTTTCAAATGCACATAGAACATTTTCAAAGAGAGACCACATGATAGGACACAAAACAAGCCTCAACAAATTCAAGAAAATTGAAATCATACCAAGCATTGTCTCTGACCACAAGGGACTGAATCTAGAAACCAAACCCAAGGGGAAAAATCCAAAATTGTCAAAATCATGGAGATTGAATAGCATGTTATTAAACAATGAATGGGTCAAGAATGAAATTAGGGAAGAAATCAAAAAGTTTCTGGATACAAATGAAAATGAACTCACAATGATGCAAAACTTATGGGACACAGCAAAGGCAGTCCTCAGAGGGAAGTTCAAGTGATACAGACTTACCCAAAAAGGATAGAAACATTTCAAACAAACAACCTAACCCTACACCTACAAGAACTTGAGGAACAACAACAAGGACAGCCCAGAGCAAGTAGAAGGAAGGAAATAACCAAGATCAGAGCAGAATTAAATGACATAGAGACTAAAAGCACAATTCTAAAGATCAATGAATCCAGAAGCTGGTTCTTTGAAAAGATAAACAATATTGACAAGCCTTTAAGCAGGTTCATCAAGAAAAAAAGGAGAGAGGACCCAAATAAACACAATCACAAATGAAAGAGGAGAGATTACAACTGACACCACAGAAATACAAAGGATTGTAAGAAATTACTATGAAGAACTCTATGCCAAGAAATTTGAAAACCTAGGTGAAATGGACCAGTTTCTAGAAAAATATAATCTCCCAAAATTCAATGAAGAAGAAGCAGAAAGCCTGAACATACGAATAACAGCAGATGAAATAGAAGCAGTAATCAAAAAACTCTCAACACACAAAAGCCCAGGACCAAATGGTTTCTCAGAAGAATTTTACAAAGCATTTAAGGAAGAGCTAACCCCTATTCTTCACAGACTATTCCCAAAAATCCAAAATGATGGAAGACTCCCAAACTCTTTTTATGAAGCCAACATCATCCTAATCCCAAAACCAGATAAAGATACAACAAAGAAAGAAAACTTTAGGCCAATATTGCTGATGAACATACATGCTAAAATTCTCAACAAAATATTGGCAACTGCATCCAACAATACATTAAAAAGATCATACACCATGACCAAGTGGGATTCATTCCAGGGATGCAAGGATGGTTCAAAATTCGCAAATCAGTAAATGTAATACATCACAGAAACAAAAGCAAAGACAAAAATCACATGATCATATCAATAGACACGGAAAAAGCATTTGATAAGGTGCAGCAACCATTTACGATAAAAACACTCAGCAAAGTGGGAATAGAGGGAGCATTCCTCAACATAATAAAGACCATATATGAGAGACCTACTGCCAACATCATACTCAATGGGCAGAAACTAAAATCTTTCCACTAAGATCAGGAACAAGACAAGGTTGTCCACTTTCACCACTTCTATTCAACATAGTATTGGAAGTCTTAGCCACAGCAATTAGACAAGAAAAGGAAATAAAAGGCATCCAAATTGGAAAGGAGGAAACAAAGCTATCATTATTTGCAGATGACATGATAGTTTACATAGAAAACCCTATAGACTTGTCCAAAAAGCTGCTTGACCTAATAAATGAATTTGGCCAAACAGCAGGATACAAATAAATATCCAGAAATCAAAGGCATTTTTGTATACCAACAATGAAAAAGCAGAAGCAGAAGTCAAGGGAAAAATCCCATTTGATATAGCAAAAAGAAAAATAAAATACCTAGGAATAAACCTAACCAAGGAAGTGAAAGATCTATACTCAGAAAACTACACAATGCTGAAGAAAGAAATCAAGGAAGACACAAAAAAATGGAAACATATACCATGTTCGTGGATTGGAAGAATTAACATCATTAAAATGTCCATACTACCCAAAGCAATTTACAGATTCAATGCAATACCTATCATATTACCAATGGCCTATTTCACAGATATAGAACAAACACTTCAAAAATTTATATGGAATCATAAACGACCTCGAATAGCTGCAGAAATTTTGAGAAAAAAAAAGCAAAAGCAAAGTAGGAGGGCTCACAATACCTGACACCAAACTGTATTACAAGGCCACTGTAATCAAAAGAGCCTGGTACTGGCACAAAAACAGGAAGATGGACCAGTGGAATAGAACAGAGAGCCCAGAAATAAACCCAATTCTCTATAGTCAATTAATATTTGACAAAGGAGGCAGCAACATAAAATGGAGTAAAAGTAACCTCTTCAACAAGTGCTGTTGTGAGAACTGGACAGCTACATGCCAAAAAAAAAAAAAAAAAATGAAACTCAATCACCAGCTTACACCATACACAAAAATAAACTCAAGGTGGGTAAAAGATTTAAATATAAGCCATGACACCATTAAAGTCCTAGAGGAGAACGTAGGCAGGAAAATCTCAGACATTTCACACAGCAACATTTTTACTGATATGTCCCCTAAAGCAAGGGACAGAAAGAAAAGAATAAACAAGTGGGATCTCATCAAAATAAAAAGCTTCTGCACGGCTAAAGAAAACAGTATTAAAATAAAAAGAGAAACAACTGTATGGGAAAATATATTCACCAATGATACCTCAAACAAGGGTTTGATCTCCAAAATATATAAAGAACTTACATGACTCCACTCTAAGAAGACAAGCAACCCAATTAAAAAAATGGGCAAAGGACTTGAACAGACACTTCTCCAAGGAGGACATACAGAGGATCCAGAGACACATGAAGAAATGCTCAATATTGCTAGCTATCAGAGAGATGCAAATGAAAACCACAATGAAATACCAGTTCACACCAGTCAGAATGGCCATCATAAACAAAGCAACAAACAACAAGTGTTGGAGAGGTTGTGGAGAAAAGGGGACAGTAATGTACTGTTGGTGGAACTGCAGACTGGTACAACTACTATGGAAAACAGTATGGAATTTTCTAAGAAAACTAAAAATGGATCTGCCCTTTGACCCTGCAATTCCACTGCTAGGATTATATCCTAAGAACCCTGAAACACCAATCCAAAAGAACCTATGCACCCCAATGTTCATATCAGCACAATATACAATAGCCAAGTGTTGGAAGCAACCTAGGTGCCCATCAGTAAATGAATGGATCAAGAAACTATGGCACATTTACACAATGGAATTCTATGCAGCAGAAAGTAGGAGCTCCTACTCTGCGTGACAGCATGGATGGAACTGGAGAGCATTATGCTAAGCGAAATAATCAGGCAGTTTAAGTCAAATACCATATGATCTCACCTTTAACAGGAACCTAATAAATAAAACAAACAAACAAACAAACAAACAAACAAACAAACATATAATATAACCAAAGGCACTGAAATTGAGAAGGGGTTGATAGTCACCAAAGGGGAGAGGGGATGGAATTTCATTGGGAAAGGGGAAGCATTTGGAGCAACAAGTATAAAAGACACATGGACAAAAACTGGGGGGTGGTGGAAATGTGAGGGAGGTGGGGAAGGCTGGGGCTGTGGGCTGGAATGGGAACAAAAGACAGAAAACTGTACAAGAACAGCAATTAAAATAAATTAAAAAAATGTGCAATACTACTAATCATCACAGACATGCAAATTAAAATTACGATGACATAACACCTCATGCCTATAAGAATGGCCACTATCAATAAATCAACAAACAACAGGTGTTGGTAAGGATGTGCAGAAAAGGGAAACCCCATGTACCACTGATACAGACATTGTGGAAAATAGTTTGGTTTCTTCAAAAATTAAAAATTTAACTGCCTTATGACCCAGCCATTCTATTTCTGTGTGTGAATATATTTGAATAAACCAAAACACCAATTCAAAAGAATATTTGCACCCCTTTACTCATAGAAGTGTTATTTACAATAGCCAAAATATGTAAACAGCACAAATGCCCATCAGTACACGAGTGAATAAATATACTGTGGTATATTCACACAATGGAATATTACTCAGCCATAAAAGGAAGGAAATCTTGCCTTCTGTGATAGCATAAATGGACCTGGACAATATTATGCTAAGTGAAATAAGCCAGTCAGAGAAAGGCAAATACCATATGACTTCACTTATATGTAGAATCTAATGATCAAAATGAACAAACAAAATAGAAACAGATATGTAAATACAGAAAACAGACTGACAGCTATCAGAGAGGAGGGGTCTGGGTAAAATAGGTGAAGGAATTTAGCAAAACCAAAAAATTCTCAGACACAGTCATGGTATGGTGATTACTAGAGGGGAAGGGGGATGGAGACAGGTAGAAGAAGGTAAAGGGAATAAATGGTGATGGAAGGAGACTAGTCATTGGGTGGTGAACTCACAATACAATATATTGATGATGTATTATACAATTGTACACCTGAACTGATTGCATCAGTTAATTGCATCAGTTAATTTTATTAACTGATGCAATCTCAATAAAATCAATTTTAAAAATACAGCATATGCAGATGTTTCTTACAAAGACGTATCTGCTATAAATCCAAGACTAGTCTAGGTAGTCTAATATCTGTTCCTCTACACTTCTTATTTTCTTATTTTATAACACTTTCAACTTATCTTGTTCATTAATACCTATTTTACAAATCATTTTTAAATCCCTTTTGGAATAAGACAGGATCCATGTTTATTAAGTCAATAATAAAAAGTAATATGTGCTTTCAAAATAGAACTTGGAATTAATTTTTTCTCTGTATAAGAAAGATGATGAATAAACTAATCAGTCATAGAAAAAGAATGAGGGAAGGAAGAATGGAATGAAGGGAGGAAGGACTGAAGGGAGGAAGGAAAGAAGGAAGGAAGGAAGGAAGGAAGGAAGGAAGGAAGGAAGGAAGGAAGGAAGGAAGGGAGAGAATGAGCTCCCAGTAGTTTATGCAGAAAAATACCCTAGCTGTTCTTTCCAAGAAGCAATCATAAATTTAACTCCAAGATAAAGGTCCTCCAGTGCCTCCCTTCCTTTCTGCCTCTAAACTTTCCCATCTGCCTAAGGAAGCTGGGCCAGCTTCTCTGATTCCTCAAGTCCAGGAGACTTCCATTGATCTCTGCTATACACTGTTAGCATCATTTTGCTGCCTTCTTATGTTTAACATCCTTCACTTATGGAGATTTTCTACCTTACCAACTATTTCTTTATTGTTTTTAATAAACAAACAATGTTTATACATACCTTACCTTTTTTTCTGAAAAGATTCAAGGAAGGCTATATAGAACACTTTCAACATTATAAATAAGAATCACTGGAAATAAAATGAAAACACTGCAAGTGGCTACATGTTTATTAATCATTTTAGTGTAATTGATGCAAAGGAAAGGCTGTTTTGGAAAAGAGCACATCAATATAGAAATACTTTGTTCTTCTAAATTCTGAAATTGAGAAAACATGCTATACCAACATTCTGGAAAGGAAAAAGCATTTTATTTATTTATTTATTTATTTATTTATTTTAATGAGCAAAAAAAAGGTTTTTTAATTTTATTTTAATTGTTGTTCTTGTACAGTTTTCTGCCTTTTACTCTCATCCCAGCCCACCACCCCAGCCCTCCCCACCACCCTCCCATTTTTACCCCCTAGTTTTTATCCATGTTCCTGTAAACCTCTCCCCTTTTCTCCTGATCTTAGTAAATCCTCAGTTATCTACCCATATAATATGAAATGCTATCAAGTTATAACTCCATATCTGAAATAAGGGCTCAGTTTCAGATTAAAGCATTTTATTAGTCTTCATAAATTCCAAGAGAAAAAATAAAATGACTAAATGACATGTTGATACTTTTAAAACTAAAATTAGGAATGGCTTTATTTTAAAATTCAGTACAAAAATTAATTTTCACAAAAGCACAGGAAAATACTTAATACAGTGTAAAAATGTATTTCGGAAAATTAAATCCCTTAGGGCACATTAGAACACAAAAATATTTCAGAACATTGTTTCAAATTAGGAGAAATTTTATTGAATCTGACTGAGAGAACTAATACTTTTGTTTATAAGGTTGGGCAAATAAATTTAAATCTTCAAATTTTTTGCCTACCAAATTGAAACCCAAGTCATATTTTAGACTTACAAATTTTCTAACTGGTGTAAAAAATCAAAACTGTATAAAGATGTTTTAAAATTACAGTTCTAGAGAATTAGATGGCAGAACTTTTGGCCAAGATCGAGGCATATGTAGATACATTGTGCCTCCTCGAACAACCAAAAGAACAAAAACAAATTTAAAAACAAAAAACTAGACCTGACAGAAAATGAAACTGTATCAAAGTCTGACAACCAAAGAATTCAAGAAGAAGCATTCATCCAGACCAGTAGGAGGGGCAGAAGGGGGCAGCCAGGCAGAGAGGAGTCACAGGAAGGCAATGGCTGGTGGAGCAGGCAGTCCCACATTTGTGTGCAAATAAACCAGGAGGAAAAACCGGGGAGTGAGACAGACAGAGAAACTCAGGGTTCCAATGCAGGGAAATAAAGCCTCAAAACCTCTGATTGAAAAAACCTTTGAGGTCTGAGGTGATGGGAGAAACTCCCAGCCTCACAGGAGAGTTTGTTGGAGAGACCCACAGGGTCTTAGAATGTACACAAACCCACCCATCCAGGAATTAGCACCAGAAGGGCCCAATTTGCTGTGGGTAGTGGTGGAAGTGACTGAAACCTGGTTGACAGAGAGCTGAACAGCAGCACTGTTCCCTCTTGACCCCTCCTCTACATACAGTGCCACAACACAGGGACATGGGTTGCCCTGCCCTGGCATATTCCTAAGGCTCCACCCCTTACTATGTAACACGTGTGCCAAGACCCCCCCCCAAAAAAATGATCCAAATGAAAGCACAGATCAAAGCTCAGAAATAATATGACTAAGCAATGAAGAGATAGCCAACCTATCAGATGCACGATTCAAAACACTGGTAATCAGGATGCTCACAGAATTGGTTGAGTATCATTACAAAATAGAGGAAAATGCGAAGGCTATGAAAAGTGAACTAATGGAAAATGTATAGGGAACCAATGGTGACAGGAAGGAAACTGGGACTCAAATAAATGGTTTGGAACAAAAGGAAGAGATAAACATTTAATCAGAACAGAATGAAGATACAAGAATTCAAAAAAATGAGAAGAGGCTTAGGAACCTCCAGGACAACTATAAATGTTCCAACATCTGAATCATAGGGGTACCAGATGGAGAAGAGGAAGAGCAAGAAATTGAAAACTTATTTGAAAAAAATAATAAAGGAGAACTTACACAATTTGGCAAAGGAAATAGACTTCCAGGAAGTTCAGGCAGCCCAGAGAGTCCCAAAGAAGTTGGACCCAAGGAAGCACACACCAAGGCACATCATAATTACATTAGCCAAGATTAAAGAAAAGAAGAGAATCTAGGAGTTCCTATAAGTGTATCAGCTAATTTCTCAAAAGAAACCTTATAGGCAAGAAGAGGCTGGAAAGAAGTATTCAAAGTCATGAAAGGCAAGGACCTATATCCAAGATTACTCTTCCAGCAAAGCTATCAGTTAGAATAGAAAGGCAGGCAAAGTTATTCCCAGACAAGTTCAAGTTAAAGGACTTCATCATCACCAAGCCCTTATTCTATGAAATGCTAAAGGGACTTATCTAAGATAAAGAAGAAGATAAAAAGTATGAACAGTAAAATGACAAGAAACTCAGAACTATCAACAACTGAACTTAAAACAAAAACAAAAGCAAACTATGCAAACAACTAGAACAGGAACAGAATCACAGAAATGGAGATCACATGGAGGGTTAGCAGTGGGGTAAGAAATGGGGGACGGGGTGAAAAGGTACAGGAAATAAGTAGCATAAATAGTAGATAGAAAATAGACAGGGGGAGGTTAAGAATAGTGTAGGAAATGTAGAAGCCAAAGAACTTATATGTACAACCCATGAACATGAACTAAGGTGGAGGGGCAATATGGGTGGGAGGGTGTGTGCAGGGCTAAGGAGAATAAAGGGGGTGGAATGGGACAACTGTAATAACATAATCAACAAAGTATACTTTTAAAAATTGTAGTTCTAGAAGGTACGTTTATCAAACTATTATATAGTCTCAGAAATATTTTTTAAATAACTTTACAAAAACTTAATTAAATGTTTTCCCTTGGTGAAAAATACATATAATTTGTCTAGAAAACTATGTTATACATTAGTGTTAAAGATTCATTCTACTAATTAATTTATTATTTACAACTTCTTAAAATTTGACCTAATGTGAACTATGGTCTTTAAGTGATAAGATGTGTCAGTATAGGCTCATCAACTGCAACAAATGTACCAGGCTAGTGTGAGATGCTGATAATGGAAGTGTCTGCACATGTCTGGCAGGTGGGGCAAGGGGTATATAGGAAGTCTTTGTACTATTTTATGTACTATTATGGAAAATAGGTATGTGAATAGACATCAAATCATCTTCAATTATCTTTTTGTGCCAATTACAGCCACATAATCTATGAGGAAAAAAAGTCACTGCCTAAACTTACTGTCTTAGCTACACTAATTCCTCCCACAAATTCCTTCCTATCCAGTCTTGAAATTTAGTAGCAGTTTTTGAATACCATTACACAGATTAAGTTGTGCAATGCTAATATATAATGACTTTAGAGCATTTTCCTAAAGTATTGTACATTCTCACTTTGTTGTGGAATCTAAAATGAACTAAAAAGTACAGAGAATATATTGGTGGTTGCCAGACATGTAGAATAGGGAAGGGGGTGGTGAAGAGATCACAAGGTACAAACTTCAGGTTATAAAATATATTAAGTCCTAGGTATGTAATGTACTGCATGGTAATGTAGTTAATAATACTGTATTGTGTACTTGAAAGTTGCTGTAATAAGCAGGTCTTAATAGCGGTTATCACAAGGAAAAACATGTATAACTATGTGTATGTGATGGATGTTAATAGACTTGTTATGGTGATCATTTTGTAATATACAAAATATGAAATCATTATGTTGTACACCTGAAACTAATATGTGATGTCAGTTACATCTCAATATTTTAAAAAAGCAATTTTCTCATCCTTGAAGCTCCCATTGGCTAGGAAATACACATAAAAGTCCAAGAAGCACAGAGAGTCCCAAAGAAGATAAACCCAAAGAGGCCCACATGAAGACACATCATAATTAAGATGCCAAAAGTTAAAGACAAAGAGAGAATCTTAAAAGCAGTGAGATGAAAAAGCAGTAAGTTACATACAAGGGAGCTCCTATTAGACTGTCAGCTGATTTCTTAACAGAAACTTTTCAAGCTAGAAGAGATTCTCAAGAAATATTCCAAGTAATGAAAAGTAAGGACCTACAACCAAAATTACTCTACCCGCAAAGCTATCATTTAGAAACAAAGGAGAGATAGTTTCCCAGATGAGAAAAAGCTAACAGACTTCATCACCACCAACCAGTAACATATGAAGTGTTAAAGGGTCTTCTTAAAGAAGAGGAATATAAAAATATGAACAATAAAATGGCAATAAATATATATCTACCAACAAATGAATCTAAAAAAAAACCAAACTAAGCAAACAAGCAGAACAGAAACATAATCATAGATACAGAGAATGTTTGGATGGTTGCCAGTTAGGAGGGGGATCAGGGGATGGGCAAAAAAGGTGAAGTAATTAAAAAGTACAAGTTGGTAGTTACAGAATAGCCTTGAGGATATACAGTACAGCAAAGGGAATAGAGTAGCCAACAAACATATATGCATGACCCATGGAAATGGATAATGATGTGGAAATTGCCTGAGGGAGTATAGGGTGCTGGGTGAGGGGAGCAAAGGTGGAAAACTGGGACAACTGTAATAGCATAAGAAATAGTATATAATTTTTAAAAAGAATGAAAATCCTTGTTTATGTTTATTTCTATCAACCCTGAATTTTCTAAACTTTTTTGAGGTAAAGAAAGATAAGTTTTACATTACCACTCTAAGTGAAAAGTGTTGAGACATCCTAAGTATTCAAAATAAGGAATGGTTAAATAAACAAGTTTTTTTAATATTTGTTAATAAAACACAGTCACTCAAATAATAACAATGAATACTAGGTATCAAATAGATATATCATGTAAGACTAAAAAGAGAAGAATGCAAAATTTACATACATATAATACCACACTTCTGTACAAAATATATGAACATGGAGAAAAGCATAGGTAATCTTCAAGGAGTATACTATACTTAAATACTATACTACTAGAATATTATACTACACTAAAAATACTAATACTATACTAAATATTATTCAAAAATACTTATATTACACTAATTACTGTTCAATAATAAATACTACAAGGAGCATACTATACTATACTAAAAAGGCATTATTTAACTGAGAATCTTGTATTTTATCTGTCAACCTTAATACTAAACAAAATGATTGCACTAATTATAAGCATTCAAAATATTTAAGTATTATATTTAGATAAACAAGTTTATGTCCTAGTGGACAGGGTCAGGCTCAGTAAGAACATCACAGCCTATTGAAAAAAGATTCCTCAAAACAACAAAATACATATATACATGAACACTTTGAAAAGAAAATTGAAATATCAATTGATATTTTCACATTATCATTGGTTTGGGGTGAACTTCTTCAAGTTATTTTAGGAGGAAACATAAGTAGTTGAAAGAACAAGTATTTTCACAGTATTTAGAGCTGAATAATGAATATAATACTAAGCTTGAAAAAGTGCCCTATATAAATACAGTAGATGTAATAATTGCTATTTACCAAATATTATCGTAAGAGATTTTTAAAGAATTATGAAAAGTGAAAAATGACCAGTGTTCAGTATATGGCATTGCATTCAATATCTGCCCTTACATATTCTATTTGGTTTTCAATTTTAGAAACTTTCAAGGGTGTGAGGCTCCTGTGATGGGCAGTTTCTCTAAGCTTCAGACACTGGTAGAAGTTATAAATAGGAACCTTGGGAAGGTACCTTCCAAAAGGTGTGAAAATACCCCTCTATACCACTTGACTGAAATTTTCCTCAAGTGGGAATGAATAAAATTTTTAGACTTTTTCTTTTATTCCAGGCCATTGAGTTGAAGATTACTTTCTATGGGGGAGCAAAATATAATATCTAGAGTTAAATGAACTGGCTAAACCCAAGGGAGGTCTTCAAACTTGAAAATCTTCAGAAACAGAAAGAGATGCTGACATGCTAAGTTGACTGAAAGAGTCAGATGGATGTTGTTATGTGACCCATTATTTCATTGCCATCTAAAGTCTCCATAAAATTATTGTAAATATACAGATTTCACAATGTGATTTGTAGATAGCAATGCAAAGGATTTGTCTGACTGGTTGTGAACATACATACTAGTTTTGGGAAACTCCCCAGCTCAAAATTCTCCCCAAAATTTACAAACTAGTCATGGCATTCCTGAAAATAACCTGCAAATAGTGGCATTAAGTACAACTTTTAAAATAAATAAGGATATATTGATCTTGTACTGATCTATTCGAATTCAATGTCATAAAACAAGTTTGTGTAGAATGTCTTCCCTATATTTTACTCATCATCTACATTAGTGTATCTTAAAATTTCCAAAGACTGAGAGTTAAAATATTTCTAGTTGAGACAGTCAGAATATTTGCCTTTGGTTGTCTGTCTATGGGATCAAAATGCAGCATCTACTTGAAAGACCCAACTAACCTTTAAAAGGTTGGGAAGAGGCTATGGAATCAATGCAGTTCTTTAGGTGTCAGTCTTCACCAGCAGTAACACCAGGTCCAACAAAGGAATATGAAGTCAGTGTCCTCTGCTTGCAACAGACTGAATTCCATGAGAATATCCATGCTCAAATACAGTTGCTCTAATGGCAATGGATACAGAGGCTGCATTCAAAGACATTACCAAGAGCAACATCTCCTCTTGGATTCTCTTCTGTTGATTCAGTATGCTAAGCTTTCTGTCTCCTTACCACTTGAATAGCTAAGAGTTTATGTCATAAGCACACATGTGACAATTTTTATGTTCCCTTCAGTCCCCATACACTTCTAGACACATTCCACAGAACTGACAATTATTTTTTTCCTCTGTTAAGTCCAACCTCAACTCATCATACTTTTGTAAATTATCTTTGGGGCACTGTTATCACTACAACTGGCCACATCTGAGGCAGAGCTTACACAAATTGCCTGTCATCAACGGCCAGATGTGAACCCAAGCACTTGTTTCACAGTGTATGATCCTAAGTACTAGCAATCTGCCTCTCTGATGCCAAGCCTATGAGAGGCTATGGGTCACAAGTGTTGTCCAAGGCTTATTCTCTTCCACATCTGTTTTCTTTTTTTCTAAATCCTCACCCAAGGATATATTCACTGACTTTAGAGAGAGGAAGGGAAACAGAAAGGGTGGGGAGAGAGAAACATAGATCAGTCGCTTCCTATACATGACCCAGCTTGGGATCATACCCACAACCTAGCTATGTGCCCTGACAGGGAATCGAAACTGCAACCTTTTGGAGCATGGGACAATGCAATGACTAGCTGAACCAACCGGCCAGAGCACACCATCATTCATTTCCAACTGGCCTAAGATAAAAACAAACTATTCCACATGCATTAGCACATTAGAAAAAATAGTAAGGGACAATTGATTAGACCTAACCTTTGAATCTCATTCAAATGCCAAACAATGCTAGAGTGTTTTATAATAAAAAATAATGTAAAAAGAAAATACCTTCAAGAAGTATAATGAGAAGTATGAGAAATACCTCAGATGCCCTCATGTTATTGTAAAACGATTTCTTTAAGGACAAATTATTGATGCAAATTCTACTTGGGTACATTTTTCACAATGACTTTTTAACTTAAAGAATGAGTCAAATAAAGATCATTCCTCCATCAGATCAGGTTAGTTATACCAAAAAGTGATATAAGCCTCTTCTGACTATTGAAAGAATTTACAGTTGAAGTATCTTAGATGTGATGGTAGGCAGAGTAAGACGCAGAGCAGGAAACACAAACACTATTCTACAGGAGAATTTTTAATTGTTTATTGTGAAAACAATTGAAGTACACATAGTCTATCCCTAGAGAAAATTCTTTCCTGTCTTAAATTTACATAACTGTAGTTTGCCTTGCAGAACCAAGAGATATGAATTGGGAGTGAGGAGAAGTTGGATAGTTGAATCCACATTCTGATTTATAATAATAATAAAAAGATAAAAAGAATATTTCTTTGGGTAGATGAGGGAAAGCAATAAACATTGGCAGTTGATTACAAATAAATAAGTTCTTATGGCTCAATTAAAAATTATCAACTGATAACTGCCTTTGCTTAACTATGTTTTAAAAGACTGTGTTTGTGTCTTTCTCTCCTAAAAGCTAATTTGCCTTCTACAATTTATATTAACAATAAAATATAAAGGTAACAGGTATGCAGAATTAAGAGAAAACAACCAAATTTGGTTTTTGAATGTAAATGCAGCCTTTGAACCAGCTGGATGTAGTTGAACTTGGTTCTACGTTACAAACACATCTAAACACTGTGTCTGGTCATGGCCAATGCCAGATCACACCAGGAAAATAAATGTAAGAGGTGATATTTTCAAAACAATTTTTATTTCTGTGGTTTAAAGTATTAGTTTCAGACTTTCTTGCAATAGATAAACAACTGTATAAATATGAATATAATGGAAAATCAACCACAGCCTGGAATTACTAACTAGTTGAGAATTCATAAAATCACAGTGATTTGCTATGAAAATAGAAGTTTAGAAGTTGGTTTTCCTCCATATTCTCACTTAGAATTATTATCAGATACTCAGGATATTCAGACTTCATCCAACAGAACCTGCCAGAATTGTATAGGGCACGAAGTTCCCCATGTATGTGGTCATGTTGCAGCCACAGTGCCAATTAATACTAAAGACCTAGCTATACTTAAAATGACCACCAGCCACAGTACTACCTACCTGGAATTACACTAAATCACACTTGGTTAATAAATCACCCAGCCTCCTTTCAAATGTCACATCTGTTACAAAGTACTAGCAATATCATTCCACCGTGACCCACGGACAGATTCAGTGGCATTCTTTTTTTTTATGAAAAATACCACAAAATAGTTTCTCCTCAAAAGGACAAGTTTTGTTTTACATCCTTACCTAAACTTTCTTCGGTGCATTATTCATATCCTGAGGAAAGTTAGGTACTTCATCATTTAAGCAGGACAAATGCACAAATTTATATCCACGGCCTGGGTCCCATCCAGAAAATTGGCAGAAAGAAAACAATGCAACATGTTTCATGTAGCACCTACTATGGAAGGTGATAAAAGGGTAAAGGAGAACAGGTGTGGGTGTGGCTATCAAATAAGAAAATAATCAGCTGATTCAACTCACTTTTGATTTAAAAAACTGCTAAGCAGTCTGTGACCCAAAAGCCTTTTAAAAAAACCTTCAAAGACATTATCAGCAATTTATTGTAAATTTAGTTTTCCAGATCATATTGAAATTTAATGACACATCTTTATAACCATAACTACAGGCTCTAAGGATGTTCACATAAATATAAATCAAATAACTATCTCTGCAAGGCCATGTTACTACCGCTACTGCATCTATAGTCTTGGCACTTGTTGTCACAAAGAGAATATAACTGTTCTGTTCATAATTTGCTTGTATTTTATAAAATAACAAATATATGCAAATTAAATAACATTTTATTTTGAACAATTCATATTTATGAAAAATATATAATTCAGTAAAACATGTTATATCAATTTTTCCATTAATCAATAAAGTTGATGGAATATTATTTTATTTTCCCATGTCTTAGGAATTCTGCTTACTTAATAATTGCTTCTGCTCCCCAACATTCTCAAATATTTTTTGGCAGGTCTTTCTGTTCAATTACAAAAGATTTTGCAGTCTGAAAGATCAAAGTCTTCTCTGATACCAAATGTGGTTAAGAAATTCTGTTCAATTGCCAATTTCAATCATAATATAAGTTAATGTATAAAGTTTATTATAAAATCATACATCAAATGAGAATATTTCCTTCAATCTCACTTAAGATTTCTCAGCCTTTCCAGTACCAGACAGACATTATCAATCTTTGCCTTCCAAAAATTTTGATTTAAACAATTAGCCATCTTCTGGCCAAGATGGAGGCATAGGTGGACACACTGTGCCTCCTCTCACAACCCAAATTAAGGACAACAAAAATTTAGAACCAAGAAAACAACCAGAACAGATAGAAAATTGAATTGTATGGAAGTCCAACAATGTTTCACTCAGACTGGTAAGAGGGGCAGAGTTGGTGGCCAGCGGAAAGGGATCGCAGCAGGAAATAGCAGTGGCTAGTGCTCCTGGACCCTCAGGCAGAGGTTACCAGGCACGGGGGGGCAATGAGCAGACCCAGCGAGGCGTACAAGGCGGCTGACCTCAGTCACACATTCACAAGCAGATAAACCAGGCAAAAACCAGCAGCAAGACAGACTGCTCAATCCAGGGCCCCAGCACCAGGAAATAAAGCCTAAAAGCACCAACTTAAAACACTTGTGGGGGTTGAAGTGCCAGGAGAGACTCCCAGCCTCACAGGAGGGTTTGTTGGAAAGACCCACAGGGTCCTAGAATGTACACAAGCCCGCCCACACAGAAATCAGCACCAGAAGGGCCCAATTTGCTTGGGGAAAGCGGTGGAAGGGACTGGAATCCGAGAGAGTGAGGAGCATGTGCCATTACTCCCTCTTGTAGCCCACCCCCACATCCAGCATCACAACCCAACAACTGGGCTGCCCCACCCTGGTGAACATCTAAGGCTCCACACCTCACTACATAACAGTTGTGACCAGACCAAAAAAACAAACAAAAATGACTCAAATGGGAGAACAGATCAAAGCTCCAGAGCCAATTCATCTAAGCGACTACGAGATAGCCAACCTATCAAATGCACAGTTCAAAGCACTGGTGATCAGGATGCTCACAGAATTGGTTGATTTTGGTCACAAATTAGATGAACAAATGAAGGCTACAATAAATGAAATGAAGGAAAATGCACAGGGAGTCAATAGTGATGGGAGGAAAACTGGAACTCAAATCAGTGGAGTGGACCAGAAGAAAGAAAGAAACAACCAAACAGAAAAGAATGAAGAAACAAGGATTCAAAAAAAATGAGGAGAGGCTTAGGAACCTCCAGAACATCTTTAAACATCCCAACATCTGAATTATAGGGGTACCAGAAGGGGAATAAGAAGAGCAACAGGTGAAAAAGTTATTTGAACAAATAATAAAGGAGAGCTTCCCCAATCTGGCAAAGGAAATAGACTTCCAGGAAGTCCAGGAAGCTCAGAGAGTCCCAAAGAAGGTGGACCCAAGGAGGAACACACCAAGGCGCATCATAATTCCATTAGCCAAGATTAAAATGAAGGAGAGAATTCTAGAAGCAGCAAGGGATAAGGGCACAGTCTCCTACAAAGGAGTTCCCATCAGACTGTCAGCTGATTTCTCAAAAGAGACCTTACAGGCAAGAAGGGGCTGGAAAGAAGTGTTCCAAGTCATGAAAGGCAAAGACCTACATCCAAGATTGCTCTATCCAGAGAAGCTGTCATTTAGAATGGAAGGACAGATAAAGTGCTTCTCAGATAAGGTCAAGTTAAAGGAGTTCATCATCACCAAGCCCTTATTATATGAAATGTTAAAGAGACTTATCTAAGAAAAAAGAAGATAAAGAATAGGACAGTAAGAAGACAGCAAACTCACAGATATTAACAACCACACCTAAAACAAAAGCAAACTAAGCCAACAATAGAACAAGAGCAGAAATACAGAAATGGAGATCACATGGAGGGTTAGCAACAGGGGAGTGGGAGGAGGAGAGAAGGGGAAAAGGTACAGAGAGCAAGTAGCACAGATGGTGGGTAGAAAATAGACAGGGGAGGGCAAGAATAGTGTGAGAAAAGTTGAAGCTAAAGAATTTATGACACATGGACGTAAACTAAAAGGGGGGATGTGGGTGGGAGGGGTGTGCAGAGTGGAGGGGAATGATGGGGGAGAAATAGGACAACTATAGTAGCATAATCAATAAAATATATTAAAAAACAATTAGCCATAACTTGTCTGATTACTTCCTACAGCAGGTACAAATGGCAAAGAATATGATTACTAAGAGTTTTTTTCATAAGTTTTATCTGGAAAACTAAAATTATAATTTTCCTCCTCTAAATTTTCACCCAAAACAATCATTCATACTCAGCTTCCATCTCTATATCAGACCCTTTATTTTAGATCTAATGTCATGTGAATTTGTAGCACTACCATGTAGGAAACCAAAGTTCTGAAATAAATTTTTCAAGATAATTATTTACAAGTAGACTTTAAATGAGGTCAAATTCATATTGCATTAGTGAGGAGAGAAAAATTCAGAGAATTTGTCCATGAATTCAGCAAGATTTTTCTATCAATTTGATCAAATTGTACTTTGATCAAATTTTACTTGTCCAAGTGCAGCCAGAATGGTCAGAATTATAGTAAGCTGATAGTTTGACTTTATAAATTTCTTTTTATTGTATTTTTCCCATTACCATTTATCCCTCCATACTCCCATTCCCTCCAATCACCTTTTTCCTTTTTTTTTTAAGGATTTTATTTATTTTATCTTTAGAGGGGAAGGGAAGGAGAGAGGGAGACAAAAATCAATGTATGGTTGCTTCTCATGTGTCCCCTGCTGGGAACTGGCCAGCAACCCAGGCATGTGCCCTGGCTGGGAATTGAACCACAATCCTTTGGTTCGCAGGCCCGCGCTCAATCCACTAAGCTACACCAGCCAGGGCACCTTTTTCCTTTTTGATAGATCCTTCCACCTCCTAAAATCCCCAGAGTCAGCCTGCTCTCTATCTATGAAGCTATTTCTATTTTGCCTGTTCAGTTTGTTCATTAGATTCCATGTATGAGTGAAATCATATGGTACTTGTCTTTCTTTGACGGTTTTATTTCACTTGGCATAATGTTCTCCAGGACCATCCATGCTGTCTCAAAGGGTAAAATTTTCTTTTTTTTTTTTTATGTCTATGTAGTATTCCATTGTGTAAATGTCCCATAGTTGTTTTATCTACTCATCTACTGATGGACACTTGGGCTGCTTCCATATCTTGAAAATTGTAAATAATGATACAATGAATATAGAGGTGCTTATATTCTTTCAAATTAGTGTTTTGAATTTCTTCAGATAAATTCCCAGAAGTGGAAATGCTGGGTCATAAGGCAGTTCCATTTTTAATTTTTGAGGTATCTCCACACTGCTTTCCACAGTGGCTACACCAATCTGCATTCCCACCAACAGTGCAAAAATGGTTCCCCTTTCTCCACATCCTTGCCAACTCTTTTGTTTGTTGATTTATTGATGATAGCCATTCTGAGAAGTGTAGAGTCATATTTTATGTGGTTTTAGTTTGCATTTCTCTGATGATTAGTGATATTGAGCATATTTTCATATGTCCATTGGTCATATTTATGTCCTCTTTGGAGAAGTGTCTATTCAGGTCCTTTGATGATTTGCTTAAATTGGATTGTTATTTTTTTTAATTTTATTTATTTATCTTTAGAGGGGAAGGGATTTTGGTGTTGAGTTTTGTAAGTTTATTTTATAAATTTTGGACATTAATCCCTTACCAGATGTGTTGGTAAATGTGTTCTCCCATTCAGTGGGTTGTCTTTTTATTTTGTTCATGGTTACCTTTGCTGTGTAAAAGCTTTTTAGATTGATATAGTCCTATTTGTTTCTTTTTTGTTTGTTTCTCTTGCCTGAGGATATATATTAGATAAAATATTGCTACCAGCAATGTCTGAGATTTTACAACCTATGTTTTCTTCTAGGATTTTTATTGTTTCTGGTCTAACATTTAAGTCTTTAATTCATTTTGAATTTATTATTGTGTGTGGTATAAGGAGGTGGTCTAGTGTTACCTTTCTGACATATATGTCCAGTTTTCTTAACACCATTTATTGAATAAACTATCTTTAGCCCAATGTACGTGCTTGCTTCCTCATTAATATTAGAGTTAATACTAACTCTAAAGGTATGGGTTTATTTCTGGCTGTCTATTCTGTTGCTTTGATCTACATGTCTTTTTTTATGCCAATACTATGCTGTTTTGATGACTATAGCCTAGTAGTGTAGCTTGATAGTAGGTAGAATGATTCCTCCAACTTTGTTCTTCTTTCTCAAGGTTGTTGTTGCTATTTGGGGCCTTCAGTGGTTCCACATAAGTTTTTGAAATATTTGTTCTAGTTCTGTGAAATATGTCATTGGTATCATGATAGGAATTGAGTTGAAACTATAGATGGCTTAGGGTAGTATGGACATTTTAATGATGTTCATTCTACCTAGCCATGAACATAGTATGTGCTTCTACTTATTTGTATCTTCTTTACTTTTTTCCTTCAGTGTCATTATTTTCCAAGTACAGGTCTCTTATATACTCAGTTAGATTTATTACAAGGTATTTTTTTTTCTTTTTAAACTGACATAAATGGTATTGTTTTCTTAATTTGACTTTCTGATAATTAATTATTGACTTATAAAAATGCAACTGACTTTTGAATTTTGGTATTCTGCTACTTTACCAAATTCATTTATTAGTTCTAGTTGTTTCCTGATAGAATATTCAGGATTCTCTACATACAATATTATGTCATCTGCAAATAAATTTTTATTCTTCCTTTCCAATTTGGATGTCTTTTATTTATTCTTGTTGTCTGATTGCTATGGCTAGGACTTCCAGTACTACATTGAATAAAAGAGGTGAAAGCAGACATCCTGTCTTGTTCCCTATCTTAAGAGGAACGCTTGTAGTTTTTGCCCATTGAATATGATGCTGGCTGTGGGTTTTTCATATATGACCTTTATTATATTTAGGTTTGTTCCCTCTATTTCCACTTTGCTGAGAGTTTTTATCATAAATTGCTGGTGAGTTTCATCAAATATTTTTCCTGTTTCTATTAATATGATTGTGTGGTTTTTATACTTCATTTTATTTATGTGGTGTATAGCATGTACTGATTTTTGAATGTTGTACCAACCTTGTGTTCTCAGAATAAATCCCAATTAATCATGGTGTATGATCTTTTTGATTTATTTCTGTGTTTGGTATGCTAGTATTTCGTTGAGAATTTTAGCATGTGTGTTCATCAGGGATATTGGCCTATAATTTTCTTTCTTTGTAGTGTCTCTATCTGGTTTTGGAATTAGGATAATACTGACTTCATAAAATAAGCTTGGGAGTCTTCCCTCTTCCTGAAAATTTTTGGAATATTTTGAGAAGGACAGGTGTTTGTTCTTCTCTGAATGCTTGGTAAAATTCACCCAGAAGCCATCTAGTCCAGTGCCACGTCCTCTTCCAACCACGTTGTCTGACAAGGTCCGGGCATGGAGGACTCGAGTTGAAGGAATTCGTCTCCCCAGAAGAGAACGTGGCATCCAAATTGGGTTAACAATTGGCTGTTTTATTTTAATTATTTTGCTTTTGCTACTGAATATAGGCATTGTACTGTACTTATTCTTGTGAAAACCACCCAAGAGGAAGGGACAGTATTCCCCATGGAACTGCCTGAAAGGATGAAAAAATCCCCACAGATTCCCCTCTCCCTTATACAGGGGTGTACGACAGCCAGGGCAATATAACTGTTAACCATAAGAGAAAATATGTTGGCTTATTTAAATTACCCTGGTTTGAGAGACTTAAGTGGCCCAGGCCCCCTTAGTGTTCAAGAAATAAAAAATAAAATAATAAGTTAGACCTCTTGAATTAACAACTGTAGCTGGATTTCCTGTCTATCCCTCCTTACATGTTTGTTTTGGTGATCAAAAGGTGGTGGGATTGTTAGACATTTGTATTTTAGGTTCATTGATTAGTATAATTCCAATGAAGTTATACAAAATAATAGAAAGTCCCTGAATATCTAAAAGTTGTTAGAGTAACAGCCCCTACTTTGCCTTGAATAGGAATGTATATCAATTAGACAGCCATAGAAATAAGAAAAGCTGGTTAGCTATTAAACATGTAGAAACAGTTACTATGAAGTTAAAGTTTATAGTACACAGAGAAACATTTTAGACAGAAAAAATAGCCAAGTTGGACATCACAAAGGCCTTATTGCCTCTGCTCAATCTACCGTATACTTTTGCCCTATGAACAAATTCTGAGAAATTCTAATCATCTGATTTATGGGTCTCCTGGTCAAAATAATCTTTGTTTAATATAACTGAATCCTTGGGAACTTTTGTACTTTTCCTGGTTACTTTTGTATTGATTTTTTCTGCTTAACTGATCATGCTACGCACCTGCGAATGTTGAGCTATGCCAAAAAAGAAAATATAAAAATCCACTTGTACTTGTAATAAACGAATCAGTGCTTCACCATCCTCTGAGTTGTGTCGTTGCCTGATCTCCATGCGCCGACGCCTTACCCACCTTCGGGACCCTCTGGATCCTGCTGCAGCTGGACTGCAGCAGTCCAGCTCTTTTGATTTGGGGGGAGGTTTTTGATTATTGCTTCAATTTCTCTAGGTATAATCTGTCTATTCATATTCTCTGGCTCTTTCTGATTTAGTTTTGGGAGATTGTATGTTCCTAGGAATTTATCCATTTCATCCATGTTGTCCAGTTTGTGGGTATATACTTGTTCATAATGTTTCCTTACAATCCTTTGTATTTCTTTGGTGTCAGTTGTTATTTCTCCTCTTTCATATCTGATTTTGTTCATTTGGGTCCACTCTCTTTTTTTCTTAATGAGTCTGGTTAAAGGTTTATGAATCTTGTCTATCTTTTCAAAGGATTGCCTCTTGGATTTGTGGATATTTTGTCCCATTTTTTTACACTCTATTTCCTTTACTTCTGCCCTGATCATTATTATTTTTTCCTTCTACTCTCTTTTGGCTTTGTTTGTTGTTTCAAGTTTCTTTAAGTGTAAAGTTAGATTGTTTATTTGAGCTTTTTCCTGTTTCTAAAGATAGACCTATAATGCCATGAATTTCCATCTTAGATCCGTGTTCTCTGTGCCCCACAGCTTTTGGGTTGCTGTGTTCTCATTTTCATTTGTTTCAAGGTATCTTTTCATTTCCTCCTTGATTGAATTGTTGACACATTCATTGTTTAATAACATGTTATTTAGATTCCATGTCTTTGTGTATTTTTTCAGTTTTCTGCTTGTGATTGATTTCTAGTTTCATAGCATTATGGTCAGATAAAATGCTTGATATGATTTCAATTTTCTTAAATTTAGGATACTTATTTTGTGTCCTAACATGTGGTCTATCCTAGAAAATATTCCATGTGCATTTGAAAAGAATGTATATTCTTCTGCTTTGGGGTGAAATGTTCTGCGGATTTTAACTAAATCAAGTTGATCTAGTGTGTAATTTCAGGCTGCTGTCTGGAAGATTTATCCATTGAAGTCAATTGGGTGTTAAAATCCCCTACTATGACTCTGTTTCTGACAATCTCTCCTTTTAAGCCCATCCAAATTTGCTTTTCTCATATAGGTTCTCCTGTGTTGGGTGCATAAATGTTTACTAGGTTTATATCCTCTTGCTGGATTGTTCCCTTTATTATTATGTAGTGTCCTGTGGCTCTTACTATAGTGTTGGTTTTAAAGTCTATTTTGTCAGACATAAGCTTTGCCACCCAGCTTTTTTTCCTTTCCATTTGCATGAAATATCTTTTTCCATCCTTTTACTTTTAGTCTGTGTGTATCTTTCATTTTGAGGTGGGCCTCTTGGCAACAAAATGTATATAGGTCTTGTTTTCTTATCCATTCAGCTACCTATGTCTTATGATTGTAGCATATAAACCATTTACATTTAAAGTGATTATTGATAAATATGGATTTATTGCCATTTTATTTTTAACTATTTCCTCATTTTTTCCTTTTTCTTCTTAAAGCAAGCCTTTTAACATTTATTGCAGTACCAGTATGGTGATAACAAACTCTTTTAGCATTTTCTTGTCTGGAAAGATTTTTATTTCTCCTTCATTTTTAAATAATACCCTTGCTGGGTAAAGTGGCCTTGGTTATAAAGCCTTATTTTTCATCACCTTGAATATTTCATTCTAATCCTTTCTGGCCAGAAATGTTTCTATCGAGAAATCAGTTGATATTCTAATGGGAGCTCTCTTGAAGGCAACTAACTGCTTTCCTTTTGCAGCTTTTAAGATCTTGTCCTTATCTAAACTTTGCCATTTTAATTTTGATGTGTCTTGGTGTAGACTCCTTTGGGTACATCTTGTTTAGGACTCTCTGTGCTTTCTGGACTTCTGTATCTTTTTCCTTCACTAAGTTAAGGAAATTTTTGGTCAAGAACCTATATCTTCAAATAGGTTCTTAATCCTTTGCTCACTCTCGTCTAGTATTTCCGTGATGTGAACATTATTATGCTTCATGTTGTCCCAAAGGTTTCTTAAATTCTCCTCATTCTTTTTAATTCTTTTTTCTTTATGCTGTTCTACTTGAGTTTTTTCCAACCTTGTCTTCCAAATTGTTAATTCAATCCTCTTCTTCATCTACCTTGTTGTTTATTCCTTCCAGTGTATTATTTATTTCAGATATTGCATTCTTTATTTTTGACTGGTCCTTTTTTATATTTTCTATGTGTTTTCTCATGCTGTTGAGTATCCACATAATCATTACTCTAAAGTCTATATCTGATAAATTGCTTGCCTCCATTTCATTTAGTTCTTCTTCTGAGGAGTTATCTTGTTCTTTTATTTGGGGTCTGTTTCTTTGTTTTCCCATTTTGGCTAACTCTGTATTTGTTTTTATGTATTATGTAGATTCACAAAAAGTTTTGTCCAGACCTCTGTCAGAGTGGTCCTGGACAACCTGTTTGGAGCTCTGAGTAATCCATAGCTTGTGGCTCTCTCTGCTTGTTCTTGGTATGCACGGAAAGCTGCGCAGCAAGGTCTCCTTTTACAAGCACTGGGCCAGGGAAAGGTCAACTAAAGTCTCAGAGCTCCCAGAGATCTACTTCTGCTCTTAGACTTAATCACCAAAATAGCTTCCAGCTATACTCAGCAGCCTGGCTTAAGCTCCACAGGGTGGGGCAAGAGGAATTCCTATAGGTGAGGCTATTGCTTCCCCTCAGGCTGATGCCACAACCAGGGGAGGGTTCTGCCCAAGAAAGATGGCTTCTGCAGTATGGCGAATGACTCAGCAAAAAGATTCCAATGACTGACCATTCAGTTCTCTCCCTAGAGCCACCAGCCCCAGTATCTCCTTACATGTCTCTAGTCCACTCTGCCCTCCCTCTGCTGAAGCCCAGGGTAAGTGGCTGCAAACAAAATTTTGTGCATTTGCTTTATTAGAGGCTCTCTGTGTCTCTGGCCATCTCTCCCTGGTGGGCAGAAACCCTGCTACTTGTTACAGCCAAATGCTATTTGGTTTCCTTCCTCAGTTCTAATATTCTAGGCTGAAAAGCCCAGCTTGGGATTTAGACTCATCACTTCTCAAGGGGAAACCCTCCCACCCTGACTGCTTAAATATCCCTCTAGCACTTCAGATGTCACCTGTGGGAACCCAGCCAGCCTTCTTGCACCTCTGCACTCCTTACCAGCCTCATTGGGGCATTGTGGTTTCCTCCATAAGTCCTTGGTTATAAGGTTCCTCTCTAGCTAGTGTTCAGCTGGTTATTCAGGATGTTTTGTCTATAATTTAGTTGTAATTCCAGATTGGCCCTGAGAGGAAGTTAGTGTAGTTTTCACCACTCCACCACCATCTTGGGGACTTGATAGTTTAATTTTTGTAAATATTGGGGAAAAAAGCAAATAATGTCTTAATCATTTAAGTCCCTGAGAATTAAAGCTGCTCAATATTCTACACAAGTGAAATTTCAAAAAATTAGGTTAATTAGTAGATATCATTCTGTATTAGTGTAAAGGCTGACCACAAAATACTTAGGAATGAGTCCTTTAATTTCAAAGAAAAAAAATTAAGTTAATCTCCACACAATGCAGAGATCTACACAGTCTCATCTACCATAAAGGTAAACTAGTCAGAGCATAGTACAGGTAGTTCTGTGCCTGGCAGACAGGTATCTTCAATACCTATTTGTTGAATAAATGAACAACTGACTAATAAGGGACATTTCAGGCTAATGTTGTTGAATATGTGAAAATTACTAAACATTTTCCTACTAGACTAAGCCACTTGGGTCAGATCATTTGGTGACTTTCTATTCCTCTAGAATCATAATGACTACTAAATAAGAGCCCAATATGACTGATGATAATGAATTAATACGTGTATTCCTAGTTTCTCCCAATACTTTCTGTGTATTCAAGGACTCATTTATTATGTGAAGCCATAGAAATATAACAGCACTGTGAAACAGAAAGGAAAAAACCCAAAAATGCTATTTGAAAATATCTACAGAACACATGTGAATGCACTGATGGCTCCTGAAGAAATGTGCAGAATTCTGAACACCTCAAACCTAGCAGCTAAAGCCAAGAATTCCAAAAGCAAGTAGTTATTCAAGAAGACATGTCATGAGCTCACTCTCCCTGCCCCTTTAAACATTAACCAAGAAACATCAGTGTGCCAGAAGAAGTCTGACTCCAGGAAAGTTCAAGCCCCAGGATAAAATCCTCAAAGAGAAGATAGTGATATCTTTCCTGTCACTGGAGTAAGAAAAAAATCCAGCAGGGAATCCTGGCCCATTTACTGGCCCCTCAGAATAAATGATGCACCCTAATTTAAAAGTTAATGCTATATTTTAAGCATTGGGCTGTATGTAGACTTAAAAATCACTCTGGCAAAAGTTAAGAAAATAGATGGAAAGATAAAGATTAGGAGCATTTATGAGAGTCAGTACTTTCATAAGTACTGACACATTTTTGTAGCTGAATATACACTAGACTAAAACTTCAAAAAGAATAGCTGAGGCACAGGTTCAGGTCTACCACTTTCTTGATATTGCACCAAACAAAGAAAGTTAATTTTTCTAAGTTTCTATTTTCTCTTGTAAAACATATTTTCTCCTTCCATTTCCTTGTGTGTAAATTCAAGATAGTAATACCTATTTCAAAGAGCATTTGCAAGTATTAAATGAAACACCTATATATACATATGTATACATACATATGTGTATACTGAGTACTCTATCTGCCAGATATCCAGGATCAGAGATGGCATGAATACTAAAATGAACAAGAATACCACAGTTTGTTCTTCTTAAGCTGATAGTGCAAAAAGTACATGAACATGCTTTGTAAGCTGCAATATGTGTGATGGATAAAAGAGAGTTATTAAGTTATCAGCACTGTTAGAGCACTTGCAATGGTGAATGTGGCATCTCAGAAACTTTAAAATCTAACTTTGGAAATCATCTCAAGATACTTGAGGAAGGAAATAAATTATTCCTATCACATATACAACTGCATCTTTGTTTAGATGACAGAAGTCATGTTTAGTACTAAAAGACCAGAACACTTCATTAAGATATTGCATTGTTTCCTCAACATTTCTGAGGAAACCAAGACACATTCCATTCTAAATACAGGATTACCCTTTAGGTGAGAGCTTTCTGGTTTAATGAAGTCCTATTGTAACCACAAGGAAAGAAAGAAAAACATTTAAAAGCCAGATTAAACAACTCCAGTTCCATGCCAAAGAAAAAGACTTTAGCCCAAGACAGGACAACCAGCTAGCCTGGCTGATAGCACCTTGGGATCCTCTTTTTGAGCATTGCCAATTTTTCTGAAGTGTTTAGATGTCTTTGCCAGGATTGGCTTTACATCAACTTGATTGTATGAAAACTTCTAAAAGAATAGTTGAGGAGATAAGCTATGTCTGAGATAAGCTAAGCCAAGAGAAATACAAATAGAGTAATTCACATGTACTAATGCATGGACTTCTATCTACGGAGTGCGAGTCTCACCTCACACCAAAGTATGCAGAACTCTAGTTATCTGCCAAATACATTGGCTTTAAGTCTGTACAAGTAGAACAGCTGGGCAGCCAGGCCCTCACAACATCAGGAGCAGCTGGGAGACCTGCTGCCTCCTCTCTCTGTTCAGAAAAGGCCTACAGCAAGGTAAGCCATGCGTAAGACTCCATGGTTGAGATTTGTTTCTCTAGTTTAAGGTCTTTCCCCCCACTTTAAAGTAAATATTTGCAGCAGCGTCAACATGAAGTTTTTTTCATTCACAGTTTTATCTATTATACCATTACTTGAAAATGGGTCTTGGGGATGAGGGGAGGTCTGTTATTAGTCAGGAATTACTTCTCCTCCATCCTCTATTCTTGGCCTTTAACTTATTCTAGGACTCATCTCATTGCATTGCACTAGATGATGAGCTAGCTCTCAGTTGACAAGTATTATGATGTTTTAATCTTAGTGTCCCATAGACCTATTCACTGTTCACACACCAGGAACTCCTTTTTCTACATTTGGTTCAGCTTCTTTGTAACTTCCCACCATTATTCAAAATACTCACTGACATAACATAATCAAATGGACACTATTAGCAATGTTCCATTCTGAATACTATAGCAAATCTGGGTTACCTAAATTTAAGGAGAATCTCAAGAGCAGGAACTATGCTTTATACATTTTTCATATTCACAGAATCTAGCCATACTATTTAAACAATAAATTAGTATTGAATTAATTAACAAAAGATTATTATAATAATTATATTTAGTAAGTGCTTATCATATGCTAGATGCAATGTGAACACTTTAAAGACATGTATTTTTTAAATTCCCCAGTTGCCCTGTGAAGTAGGTACTATTATTATCTCCATTTCACAGATGAGGAAATAGACACAAATAAATAGAGGAATGAATGAACATGATGATACCATTTCCATTGTTGTTTCGTAAACACTAATGTATGTATTGAATTGTTGTATGCTTACTGTAGGCAAGGCCCTGTACAAGATGCTGAAATTGGAGTACAGGGGAAGAGTCAAGTGGGTAGGAGGCTGATAATGATAAATAAACTCACTGACAGGAATCAGATAGTAATAAGTACCCTGAGATAATCACAGAGTATGATGTGGCAGTGAGTGAGGGGTGGCAGTGTTAGGTGGTATAGAAAGATGTCCTTAGGGGAAATATTTAGTCTAAGACTTAGGGGAAGACTGCTCTTCAGAGCAAAGAGGAAGAGCAAAGGCCTTAAGCAAAAAAGGGGTGAAGAGGGGGGTGCTTCAGGACGTGGTCAGGCTTACTTTAGACCCTTGTTGTTTTTTTACTTTTATGCTGCTATATCTGGTAGTATTTATAACCTGGTTATTTGCAGGTATTCTACACAAGTTGGAATATCTAGTTTCAAAAGTGGTTTCTCTACTTTTGACCACTTTGATTTTAAATTTAATAATGGTAGAAACAGAAGGATGCAAACCTATCTAAGAAAAGAATGATCATATTTTAAAAAAATATATATTATTATTAAACATTAATTTCAGGTATACAATGCCATAATTGGATATTTATATAACTTACAAAGTGATCACTGGATAAATCTAGTAGCCACCTAACACCATATATAATTATTACAATATTATAGATTATATTCCCTATGTTGCACTTTACATCCTCATGGCAGTCCCTTTTAGTTCTGTCCTCTAGTAGGTATGACAGTAACCATCAATCAAATTTGGCTTCATACCCACACCTAAAAAGAGATTTGAGATCTTCTGAAAGGCCTTCTTATTCTCAAGTAAACTTTTTCATTGGTTTACCAGTTAGTCCAAAGTTCCTCCAGAATTTTCCACTGGATGCTCCCCAGAACACCAGTGCCCAGGGAAACAAGTAGGGGTTCTGTGGTCATGTAGGTTTAAGAAACACTGTATGTTATAACAAATTCTTAGAAATTCACAATTTGCATTATATACTAAGCTCTAAATAGTCTTGCCATAAAGAAAAATAGTTTAGCAATTCTAAAAAAAAATCTAATCATGAAGTTCTTTCTTAATATCTCACTGTCATAAAATGCTAGATTAAGATACTGAAAGTCTATGTAAAATGAAAATGTTTCCTGATAGATATTACATTATAAAATTCAAAAAGCCTCTTGGGGAAGAAAGAGCAGTAGATGATTTAATGAGTAGCTTTCTCTCTGAGCCACAAGGTCACCCCTGAAATCACTGGGGTAATATTTCCCACTTTGCCTGTGAGCAATTGAATCACTTACCACTAGAGTTGGGGTAGATAGTGGAACTCCATATTCCATGAGCTGAGAGTTCAAGATGAGACTTACAGAGGATCACAAAGTTAGCATGTGACAGGGCAATGTCTAGAATCCAGCTGTTCTACAACACCAATGGAGACACTGTGTTGTGGCCACCATCCACTACAAGTAACCTCTGGCCTGTGCCTGTCAGAAACAGTCAGGGTGGGGAGCAGAACAGAGCTGGAATCTTTGGAATATTTGCTTCAGTTTAACATGAAGCTGTTACTATCTAAAATATGGTGTTTTCGCCCTGGCTGTTTTCGCCCTGGCTGGTGTAGCTTCACAGGCCCATGCTGAAGCATGGGCCTGTGAAGCAAAGGGCCACTGGTTCAATTCTCAGTCAGGGCATATGCCTGGGTTGCAGGCCAGGTCCCCAGTGAAGGACACATGAAGGCAACCACCACTGATGTTTCTCTCCCTTTCTTTCTCCCTCCCATCTCTTCTCTCTAAAAATAAATAAATAAAATCTTTTAAAAAAATAAAAAATAAATAAAATAAAATATGATGTGTTCATCTATAAAATAAAATTTGACACCTACTTAGAGGCATTTTAAGAATAAGAAGTAATGCATGCAAAATGCCTGGAACTGAGGACCAGGTGGTTTTCCCTTCAACTCATGTTTCTTTTGCATTCTCTGCAGTCACATGCACAAAGCAGACACATTAAATTTTATTAAAAGATTGAATAAATCAATCAACTATTCCAAATAATTTCTCACATTTCAAGTACTTCAAGTTTTCCACAGAAAAGGTATATAAGAAACTCTAGATATTTTACATAGTTAAGTTTAAAATATGCCAGGCACTTCTATATTTAATCCTCTTAGCAATCCTATTAGGTAGATCCTATAATTATCTCCATTTTCCATATGGGAAAGCTGAGATTCAGAGAGTTCAATGGCTTGCCCTATGTCATACGGATTCCATTTTGCAGAGCTGGAACCTGATCAAGGTAGACTGACTCCATACCAGATGCTCAGCTGCCAAAAAAATGGTGACTATTTAACTCTGTGTAGTGACTTTTCAGAACATAGTATGAAATTGACAGTAAGGAGGAAAAAAAAAAACTGGTGAAGTAGAGTGTGAGAAGTACCCATAAATTACTTTATATTTTAAACACAGTTAAAGTCTGCCTTGATTTCACCTACTCTATAACCACCTAGTTTAATGGCCATGACCATATGAAAATGTGTATGATTTTTGCAAGGTGTTTGAATTTCTTGATGTGTCCATTATTTCTCTTGTGTCAGTTATTCTAATTAAGGCATTAAGTCTGACTTAACAAAGTATTATTTTCCACAATGATAAAATATGGAAAGCACAACTTCATTTATTTGCTCATTACTTTCCTACATAGAATGATAGGTGACTATCACATATACAAATGCTAGTAAATTCAGAACAAACTGCACTCAGCGAGTCTTTTCCATTCATTTTGACACATGAGATCTGCGATGAAAATTAAAACCCTTAACATCTGTTCCTGGAAATTAACAGCATCCTACATTTACAATATGCCTGCAGATTCTGCTATGGAATTTACTATATGGTTGTTTAACATATCTAATGAAATAGCAAATGCAGATTTCAACCTCAGGGCAACAATATTAGAACTTATATAACTCATGATCATACAGCTCATTCTGACTGTATTAGTTGAAATGAAATAGAATAGGCCATTGTCCATAGGTACTAGAAATTTCCGTGACACATAGCTTAAAATGTTATTAGTAGGAATTTTGACACTATTATGTGAAAAAGTTCTTAACACCCTCAAGGTATTAAAATATCCTGAGAACATAAGATTAAATTAATTTAGCACTGAAAATTTTTTATTTATTCTGCTAATGTCTTTCCACTTATTTCAAAACTATTAATTTTTTTAATTATACATGAGCATAGAGTCACATTTGTATTATATCTTCAAAGTTTTTCTTTTTTTAATTGTGCAGAGTATGATAGTCTTTCATACCATTTTGGAAACTTTCAATATCTGAAACACCTAGCAACTATCACCAAATCATTCAGTCTTAAACAATTCTTTCAAAATGTTTAAATCAGCTACAGTTATTAAGTCTATACAACTAAATACATCATCCTTAAAAGAATCCTAAAAAAATACTCTTTAGAGCTTAGTTTGACACCTAACACACTCAATTAGAACCAGGTCATAAAGAGGAAGGAAATTACCCAATTCTACTCATTTTTAATGAAATTACCTGAGTGGTATCACTTAAATCTCAAATTGGGAAGAGGCTTACTAAATTCAAGTATCATAAGTTACAATTACGTAGGAAAACTAAGATTTCCAAAACTTAAAATAGTAGATGTTTTATGGCTGTTGAGTTCAATGTCTAAAATTACAATAAAAAAAAAACAAGAAATATAACTCACGGATTACATATATGGCTTTGATATTTAATAAGATATAAAAATGTTTTACTTAGTACTTATCGTATCAATATTGCTTAACTCAGCAAATCTGAGATGCTTCACTATTCAACAACCTTCATCTATACCCACCATTACTTAAGATGGATCTACCTTATTTCCTACTCTTTGTGTAATTTACTAAGTGATCATTTTTAAAAATTATGATTGAATTTAAGACACCATGAGCTTCTCAGAAAACTTACTTTACCATCATGTACAGAAATGCAATTGGCCTTATTTTATCCTCATAGGTCCTATCCCCAGAATCTCTGTTTTTCTGGTAACAGCTTATTTCCTAGATAAAAACAGATGTCCTTGGAGGAAAACACATGGAGCTCATAACACATTCCTGTGATTCCTTACCAATCCATAGTCTGGAAACCCTAGAAGCTAAAGCTACATTCAGGGTACAGTATTTAGCAGAGAATTTGAGTAGGAGAGGCCCAGACACTAGGAAGGAGTAAGCAGGAGAGCAACAGAATATTAAGTTAGCCCTTAATTTGTCAGCTCTCAGCTAGGTGCCTAATTACATCATTGCATTTAATCCTTGTCATTATTTTTTTTTTAGATAGATGTGATGTTTGCCATTTTTTGAGGTTGGAAAACTGAAGCTCAGAGAAGTTATGCAACTTCAACTTGTGTACATCTTATCATTGATGAGTTGAGCAAAAGTTTGAAACCTGGTCTAATTAACCCAAAAGCCCATGTTCTTCCCCTCACCCCTCAATCTGCTGGAAAAGTCCTAGAAGCCTGTGGAGGAGAAGAGAAGTTGTGGAAGCTGTTAATTACTTACAGGCAAAAAGGAGGCAGGTGCAAAACTGTTTGGATGTTACATTTTTGCCTGGGAGGGATCAGCCCTAGGTGGAGACTGTCACTCTAAGAGTCTATCAACATTAAATCTGTACTTGAAGAAAGACAACCATACCTTATATTAATGTAACCATATGCCAGATGGATACCTAACATTCTCTAGAGAAAAATGTTGAAAACAAACCAAAACCAATGTTAATTTCAGACCCATTCAAGGAACAATATCAAGAAGACATAAGACTAAGGTGTTGAATAATGGGTATGCTTACAAAGCAACTGCAATTTAATTATTTTTGCTAAGAATAAACACAAAAGAATAAGTGAATAAATGACAAAGACCTTTAATGAACATCTGATTGCTAGCATGGAAATAAGAACCCCTAGGAGCTCCGACCCGTCACACAGCGTGCAATAAGGGGGCACAATGATTCAGGCAGGACTAGAGCAAGGAAAACCAGTTCCTGGGGCTCAGCACTGAGAACAAAGACCCTAAAGACCCGCAAATATCTCTCTTTGAAAAAAAAATAACAGTAATAATATTAATAATAATAGCAGCCTTGTTTGGTGTGCTATAGTGGATTCAGCACCAGCCTGAGAACCAAAAAGTCTGTGGTTCAATTCTCAGTCAGGGCTCATGCCTGGGTTGTGGGCCAGGTCTTAAAGATAAAATTTTTAAAAGTCGTCAAACTCCTCTTGAGCAATAGCCAAAAAAGCAACCTAGAAAGCAATAATATAAAAAATGATAGGAATCAATAAGAGAAAACAGACATGAGTTTTCTTTGAGGTTGGAGTAAACAAAGCCACTACTGTTTTAAGATAGGGAAGGTCGGGCACATTATAAAACAGTTTCAGATTACTGTGTTATTTTAGTGAATTCTGAGAAATGTGTAATGGGATAGGGCAAGAAAATTGGTCAAAGTCAGAGGAAAACAAAAAAAAGTGATTGAAAGAAACAAAGTCGCCAATAGACTATTAAAACCACACTTCAAATATGTTCTTCTTAAGAAAATGCATTATCTGCATATTCAAGTTTATGATCATTATTATGGTCTGCAAAGATACTCTAAACAAAGTTTGTTTGACTAGCATACTGTGCTCTCTTTGGAAGATTAGCACTATATTTAAATATACTTTTCAGGACTAGATCTACTATGTAAATCTGACTATGGATATATTGAAATAGATAACTAATATCTGAGATTTGTTTCCTCCTAGGTAGTAACTTTGGAAAGACATGTCCTTATTCTATAGATAATTGCTCAAAATATTTTATATCCACTTTAAGAAATGCCTTTTGGTTCTCTGCTACATCCCTTTTAAATAACCTCGATGGTGGGAAATTATTGCATGTTAGGAGGGTGGTTTTCATGTTTGAAAATAGCCCAGAGTGATTATAAGCTGAGCCTAGTGAGTAAGGTGGGGGCTGTTAGGCAATACTACTGTGGGTCAAAAATGCAATGTGACTTCAAGGCAATGCAACAGCAAAGGTGATGGTGCTTTAAAATTTATTGCTAAAGAGGTTTGTGGTTGCTAATGAAAAATTCTAGGGAGCTGGGGGTTTCTGGGAAATACTGGCTCCATAAAGAAACAACAAAAAAAAACCCTTTTATTACTATCCCTCCTCCCATAGTCCTATAATCTGACCTTTAATTCTTTCTCCCTACCAAGCAAGGGTGACCCACCAGAGGCTGTGTGCAACAGCAGCTCTGTTCTGGCAGGCACTGGAGTGGTGAGCCTGTCTCTGACTTCAGGCCCCAGGACCAACAAGCATCAGGATTAGCCAGGAGAGGGCAAGCTCCAATCTCTAGTTTTACAAAGATGGAGGAGGAGGAGCAGTGAGGAGGGGATAACAGAAGGAAGAGAAGGATAAGGAGGCGGAAAGGAGGAGAAAACAGGGAAAGAGAAGTGGGAAAGGAGAAAGGAGCAAAAGGAAGACAGAAAGAAAGGGGGTGGGGAAAGGCAGTAAAAGGATAAAGGAAAGGAGTGGGAAGGAGAATGGTGATGAGGAGGCAGAGGCTTTGAAGTGCTGGAAGCTCACAGGCTCATTGTTAGCACATAGCTTGCACTGAAGTCAGGGGATAGCAGCACCCACAAGTGTGACTCTCTTACCCATCCTACATACACCTGTAGTTTTTGTACACCTCCCATTTCCTTTGCTGAATAATAGACTTGACCAGCTGAGATCTTCCAAGATTTACAGTGTCATTGAAATGCTACATTTTGGGGTAAAATGCAGTATTTCACACAAAATATATTTTTCTGACTCAAATCTTGTTTATAGGGTCTATGTCCCTGCAGTTTCATTTGTCTTTAGCTAATAACTCTATGTGGTTTGGTTTTCCTTATAACTATGTCTGATCATAAACCATAGATCAGGTGGCAATTTTTTTTTTATTTCTGCAAAGCTACACACAGCCAATTGTAAACCAAATTTGATCTCACATTCTTTTTCTGGTTATTGCCATTATTGATGATGTGTGTGTGTAACTCTGCGTTGGAAGCAAGTGAGGAAGAATCACTGAAATATTAGGTTTGTGTAACCTAAGACAGATTATCTCTCCTTCACACCCACTGCTCTAGAAAATCCTCTAACATGATACAAAGTTACTTCTTTAGCAGTTCCTAACATCTCTTTGAGGTCAAGTGTGAAATAATAAAAGTATGACTGGTTCTTAAGAGACCAGAACAATTTAGATGTAAAAATTCCAGTGTGTTGGCTAAAAAGTAGGCTTTATAGTCATACTTTCTAATATTGAAAAAATGTGTGCAGAAATATTACTGTGAAAATCATGAGAACATTTCTTAGTCTTGAACACCTCACTTTCTGGATGATGTAATTTGAGAAATCGAATTTCCATTAGTTGGCAAAATCACATAGCTCATTATTAACAGGACTGAGACTTGATCATTAGACCTTCAGACCAGGGACCTAAGATTCGATGCTGATAGTCTCTAGCAGGAGCACATATTCCCATAGCAACATCAAAGAAGTCTGCTGCTAGCAGGCAGGTACAGCCTGGGAAATGCAAAAGGAGGGAAGGAATGGCAGGAGCAGAAACTACTCAGTTCTGCACATATCTACAGTTAATTTTCATGGAGCCTTAGTTCAAACTTACAGGCTTGTTAAGGTTCTACATTCTTCCTCCTTCTCTGCACCTGTGGCCAAACCTGCTGACCTAGCACATTTGACCACAACGGAAAACAGATCGATTTGTGTGGTTCCAGGAGAACTGAAAACATTTTAAAAAATAATATGCACTTCAAAGATGATGTTAGTCAAGCTTTACCACTAGCAAATGGGTTTTTTTCCATTACTGCAAAGCAAGTAAAAGGTATTAATTACCATACTGACAAAAAATTCACATTTATGAAAGTCAAGAGAATATAAATTAGGCTGGTATGAATTTTATATTCAAAGACATAAAAACCAATAGGTATAAGACACTAGACTTAACTCTATTTTCAAACTTCTGAGATATTTAAGGGAAAAAACATTTAGTTCATGAATTCCTTGATTAATCAATTGGCAAATATTTCTTCAGCATTCACTGTAATATAACCTTTGCTGGAGAGCTAAAATGTAATGATTGGACTCAATTTTGTAATCAGAAAAACCTACAATTCAATATATTTTATGTATTTGTACATATATTTAAATAATTGTTTCTTGGTATTCAAGGGGAACTGGTTCCAGGACATCCCCCACCCACACACACCAAAATTTGAGGATGCTAAGGTCCCTTACACAAAATGGCATAGTGTTCGCACATGACCTACATACATCCTCCGGTATACCATTAACCATCTCTACATTACTTATCATACCAAATACAATGTAAATCCATGTAAATAGTTGTTATACTGTGTTGTTTAGGAAGTAATGACAAGAGAAAATTTCTGTACATGTTCAATACAGAGTCAGCATCATAGACCTAACCACATAGTGCACATCCCCAACAATGTGGCTTTTTTTTTTTTTTTTCAAATATTTTTAGTCCTGGGTGATTAAATCCATGGATGTAGAACCTGGGGATTTAGAAGGTGGACTGTACTGGTTGTATGTTAGGAAATAGGTTAGTGCTATGGATATTAAGAATTACACAGAGTCCCTGAATTTGCAGATACCTGGAAGGGAAGAGAGCAATCATATAACTAAGTACAAAACTCTGTAATAATATGAACCAAATGCCAGGTGAACACAGATGAAGTAATTCATTCTGCCTAGAAGGAAGAATTAAAGATGGAGGGATGTCACATTGTTTCAAGGATAACAATGAACAATGGCAAAGAGGCCTTCCAGCAAATCTGATTAGGGGAATAGAGGGGCCCAGGCAGTCCTCAATTTGCATCATTGTATTCCAAAAGTTACTTGGAAGTTTATTGGAACTCCAAATTATCTGCCCATGGAAACTATGTTGCTCTTGATGAGCCAGTCCTCAAACTAGCCTTTAACTAATAATAATGCCTAAAATCTGATTCTAGAACTAAAAATTAGACCTAAAATTTAGACCTAAGGTTTATTTACAATGGGTCAAACACTGCACCACACACTTTAAAAGCACTGTCACCTGAGCCTGGCAACAACCTTCTGAACTAGGTACTGTTATTACCAACTCATTTTACAGATGAAATAACTGGGTAACAGAGAGATGAAAAACTAACTTCATCACACAGCTAGTATGATAGGCCAAGTCCTGTACCTAAACATTCAGGCTTTAGAGCAGGGTTCTTAATCAAAATAGTATATTTCCCCATGGATGTCATAAATCATGTTGATACAAAAACAGGAAAAAGGAAGAGAAAAAAAATTTGTGTCCTGTTGCCTGTGTATAGAGCTAGCCCCAAGAAAGATGTGCTACTTTGGTATTAGAGCTCTTCCCTGTAAGCTCCTAAGTGCCCAATGATAGTATGACTCCCTAAAAAATATCCCTGGGATCTAGACCAAACCTACCTTACATTCACCATTTCATAACTCTCTCTTCTTACTCAGTTAAAATGTCCATTTTATCCCACCTACGTGATAGGAGGAAAATAAGCTACTGAACTAACTTATACTAATATGCGGATAAGAAATTGTCATCTTTCCACAAATATTTACAAAATTTTACCCCTTTTTAGTTTAAATACAGGGTCCAGCAGAAGTAACACCACTGAGTGTGGTTGGTAGGGTACATGAATGTCTTGCACAACATGGACAGCAATTTGAACATTTCACCTAAAATGTCATAATTGTGTGCTTGAGTGTGATATTGTTATGTTACAGAATTGCATGCTTATGATTTTGTAATAAAAGTTTTCTATGTAATAAAATAGGGCATTATTTATGCCAGATCCTATATTTACATTTTAAATGAAGAGACATGTTACTCAAAGAAATGGGGTGGGGGTAAGTAAAACAATTGACAGCATAGTGGGGTCCCTCCTAAGGGGACCTAGTCTGCTACTCTCCAGTGAAGAGACTACTTGGGGCTTTCCTCAATGTGAATTACATCCCAGCCTCAGCTCAGTCAAATAGGGCAAACCATTGCTGCCACTCCCACCTTCAGTACTGTGCTTGGCCATCAAAACAACAAGTTTGTATTCTTGTCCTGGTAGCAAGTAGATCCTCTTCTCTGGTTGAGAGATGAACCTCGTAACTGGTTCTAAGCAAAGATAATTCTTCACAAATCTTTCTTTCAAAGTCTCTGGATCTGTAAACTGGCTCAAGTCTAGGGACTGATTCAGGGGCAATGGCTCTTTGTGTTGGTGAGTCAAGTCAAATTTTTGTTCACTTGACCTGGAACTCTTCTACTCATACAGGTCAAGTGTGAATTTAGTGGGCTGTCCATCTATTTCACTTCCAGGAACACCATGATTAACAAGCTAAATGCCATAGGTCTTTTGGAGTCAGACTCATGACTATTGATTTGATTCCACTGTCCATTGTGGAAACCACAACCACCTGGCCTTTGGCAATTTGGTGGGCCATTAGGTGGCCCCTGCCACCTAGAAGCCAAATATCCCCCATTACACTTAAGGGATTCTAGTACAGTGGCGGCAGATTCCCTTGTAATTTCTGACCTACAGAGAAGAGCAAATACAGAGCCAGCATTCTGAGGCTTCCCTCACAAATTTATTTCTCACAATCACAGTGAAAGGGGTGTTCTCTAGACCCTCCCAAGGTGGGTGAGAAGGTCTCACATGATAAATCCAGTCTACCATTCTGTTTTCCCTAAGCCTTTGGATCCTTTCTTCAATAGTACACCAAGGCAGTTCAGGCATTTTAACTTCATTCACCATGGTCACCTTTTGGTTCATATTTCAGCCTAACAACCAAACTGTTAGACCTCTTTCTAACCACTCAAGCTATAACAGTGAATACAGAGTCTCTGTTTAGTGGTCCTATACCAATAAATTCAGCCTGATCCAACTTTATGCTCCTTCCACAATTCTCCCTTAACAGCCATTCCCACATATATACCCCAGATTTCTGTCTGTGTAAATTGGAAAACTCATGACGTTATTTTGGAATGCAATGTACCTCTTTACAAATCACAGTTTGTACATCACATTTAGGAACCTGTTGGTAGTTGCACCTAGTTATAGGTGTAGAAGTACAGTGGGGATAGCAGAAGTAGAAAAATTATCTGTGTCCACAAGGCACATTAAGTTACTTCCACCTACAGGAAGCATAGAATGGTATTGGTATGCTAATATCCATTCTTTCTTTCTTCATGACTGTAACATTTTATCACTTCCCCAGTTTTTAGCTGAGCACATTACCAGCCAAAATAAAAATGACATTTCTCAGCTTCCCTTGAAATTAATATTATTAAATACAGGCTAATGAGATATGAGCAAAAGTGATTCATGCAACTTCCAGGTTGTACCCTTAGAGAGTGAGGAAGCAATGCCCCTTCTGTGTTTGTTTCCTCCATCCTTCAGCTTGTTGTGAACCTGGGAACAGGCTATCTTGAATCACAGGCATGAATGCAACCCCTGCAAGATAGTAGAACAATGATGGCCTCCATGGGCAACTTGATATAACACAGTTAGCATGTCAGCTTTGATTCACCTAGAGCTTGACTATCATGTGAGAGATATAAAATTTATTTTATCGAAGCCTCATTATACTGAGAAATTTATATTAAAAAGAGAACTTGTGAAAAACAGGATTATCTTTGCTTAAAACTGGCAGAAAAAAGTCATCTATCAACTGGAGAAAAGAATTTACTTGCTGCCAGAACAAGAATACAAATTTGATAAGCTGGTGGCAGCAATTCCTGCCTTGACTGAGGCTGGAATGTAACTGACACAGGGAAAAGCCCTAAATACTCTTAACTGCAGAATAGATTCTGGAGAGCTTTAAACAGTGGAAAGCACATCTGGCTCAGCACACAGGGAGGATGTAAAGAAGCCAAGGAGTAGGCTTGAGGGTTGCCAACACTGCAGGATACACAGGATGTAAACCCAGGGCAACACTTCTATTGACCAAGATGAAAGAGCAATGACAAACCCAGAGGACTGTCTATGAATGATATGCTTGATTTGGATAGCACCTGCGCCCAAGGGGCAGTGGCACCAAGAGTACCACTGTAAGTGTTCAGGTAAAAGAGCAGAGGGAAAACTTGTACTGAGCACACCAGAGAAGGTTGCTGGTGGAAGATACGATGCTTGGTGTTAACAGAGTCAAATCAAAAGAGGGGAGGGAGAGTTGGAAAGCTCAGAGTCAGAAAAAAATATGGAGGGGAGAATCATCTGAGTGTGGGTAATAGAATAAAAAACTCCCTGAGAGAGCAGTTAAAGTCTTAGCAAAGTCTTTATCCCCAGATGTCTGGTGAAATTGCAACAAAAAGGCAGATCTAACCACATAGATACAACAAATCCATCTCTTTTTAAAAAATAAATTATATTTAAAATTTGAAATTCATATATAAAAAAGTTTAAACATGCTAATCTATAGTAACCTAGTTTAATGCATATTTGTATCAACCAATACAGCAAAAGAAGGAGAATTCAAAAATAGAACATTATTAATTTGAAAACATCACCTTTCTAATATGATGCAACAAGGCAAACAAAACTGCATTTTCTGCAGAAGACAGGAGAAACATTTTTAAAATGAAACTATAGATATTTTACAAAAATCCACTCAAAATAAAAATGTAAAATTGTATGTTATTACTCTTAAATTAAAAAAAAAAACATTTAGCTAAATGATCTATGCCCATTGGACAATTATTGGACCATTCAAAAATCATAAAACTGTTAAATAGCTGTATGTCTGATGCACTCTCTCTACAGATATTTCAGATATGTGGCTTCAAGTGTCTTCATCCTTTATTGATCCTGCCCCATCCTGATGGGTCTGAAAGGCCAAGTAGAGGGTCTGGTGCATGTTATAAGCCTCATATAGGCTTATCTCTCACAGCAAAACATTTTCCCAAATATTTGTGTTTAGCCCAAATTCAATGAAATATTTACTTTTTTTGTTTACTTGATTCCTTGTCCATGAAGCAACTGTTTAAATCTACAAATCTTACAAAGTTTAATGTTTTACTGTAGAGACTATATCATATTGTTCTTAATTGATTGCTCTTAAAAACAGGTCCACTTACACAATTCTAAGTTCTCTTTAACAGTTATGGAAAAAATATAATATACTTGTGTTATTATGCGTTGGGAACTGCCCTGCCTGGTTTCAGAAGCTATAACCCCCCATGGCTAAGGCTGAATGAGAGACGTTGGGACCATAAGCTACTAAAGAGACAAAGCTTATCTTCCTGGCAGGGGCGCCACTTCTTTCCCCTTTACTTCACCCTGTCTGGCTCCCAGTGTATGACCAGTCAGCCAATGACAGGTAAGATTCCCCACAGGGGGAATGACCTAAGACAAGCATGGTCATGAAGGGGCCCCAGGGAAAGACTTGGGGTGCTATAGAAAAAGGTGGTGATGGACCTTGCCCCTCGGCTTTGACATAGCCTGTCCTCATTCTGTCTGCAAGAAGTCTCTTAATCTCTTAGCTGCCTTACTTCTCCTGCCTGACTTAAGCCTGAAACAATGACAGAGGGCAATTCAGCCCTGTGCTGGAAAGGGCAGGTTCCCTGGGGCAATCAGGCCTACGAAAGAATACATAAAATCCTGTGAAATCTGCTTTGCTAAGAATGCTCTCAATTTTCTGATAAGCGTCTGAGCAGGATATGAGTTTGATTTCCAAAGTTTTGTAGCCCTTTAGCTAACAGATCCTGACTCAGAATAAGCCCTCCTAGTTCTTTGTATGTTATCTATTATTTGATCCTTACTGCGTGACAATGACTGATGAGCTTTACCTGTATTCCTGTGCTAACTGAACCCAATAAAAGCCCATTGAGGAAAATGCTCTTGGCGCTTCTCCTTTGAGAGACTGGCCACCTTTCCTCCCCAAGCAGATCATGTCTTGGTAGACTTATTCTCATCCCTGGAGGCCAGGGGGTTTCTGAGGGCAGAGCCCCCCCCCCAATTATGTAACAATATACAATTAACTGGTAATAGCATAGGATCTAAAAGGAAAGTGCCATGTGAAAATAGATAAATGGGTAAATAAATAAAATAATATTGAATAAAAACTATGAAAATTATAGTATAGTATCAGAAAGACCAAAGTAAATATTGGCAGTATAGTTCCAGGGAGGACGTATTATTTAACTAGAATGCAACTGCAGATACATAGAATGAGTAAAACTAATAAAAAATCCTGATAATTAAAACTCCTCCTTCCACATGCACACCAATTTTAAATAGCATAATTTGGTTCTAGGAAGGTACTAATTTGCTTTCATATAAATTCCATGTTCTCATATCAGTCTTTTTATGATTCATGTTAGTGCTTATTAGTTTGCTAATTTCTACTAACACATTCCTCAAGCATCTCTGCTCTTCTACTCATCTTCATAACTTGGCAGTAGTACCTGCCATTTTGAGTATCTGCAGTGTCAGGCATTATGTAAGATGTGTAGCGCGCACTATGTCACAACCATCTAAAAAGGTGTTAATATATCCCTTTTACAGATAGAAAAAGAGAAACAATAAAAACAACTCTTTGATCACACAGTAAAGGACAGAGCCTGGATGCAAACAGAGGTCTCTTACATTGCCAAGTCACAGGTAAAATTTGTATATAAAATGCTTAAATATGTTCATCTACAATACCCTGGTTTAATGAATACTTGTACTTACCAACACAGCAAAAAAAAGAATTAAAAAATAGCAGTTTATTCAGAAAATGTCACCATTCTAGTGATACAACAAGGCAAACAGAAATTGTATGTTCTGCAGGAACAGTCACCCAAAGGCACAATTGAAAGCATCCTACTTACCTCTGACTATGAGCAAGCACACAGTGCCTGTTAAGCAACATACTCATGGCAGGGTGGACACAGAGCTCCACTTTCCACTGCCCAGGTGAGAAAATGATCGTGCCCATCTCCATTTATGAAGTATTTTATTTTAAAACTAGACTACAAATTTCTAATTCTTTTCACTTCTTAATTTTTGGAAAGTAATAAATATAATCTATCTCTATAAAACCGAGAAGGTGTGACAGAAAATAGAGTGACTTTAAATACTGTGAGTTCATCCTTCAGTTAACTGAAAGCTCCTAACCCTGAGAGCCGCAGCAGAGGAAGAGGGGGGACTCTAAACTCTAGTCAGGCTCCACTTGAAATTCTTGAGGTGTATGTACGTGTGATTCCAAAATGACAGATGTCACATAGAGGAAAATATATTATTCAATAGAGAGAAAAAGATGTTTACATAGCCATACCCATACATACTTCAAAAGCGACTCCATATTCTTGCTCAAATTTTAATCCAACCATCTCTAAAGGGAATGTTAGAGATTCTTCTTGGATTTACACTATTATCCAAGTGTGGTTTTTTCCCCTCAGAGGGTTAGTGAGTTGGTTGATTGTTTCTTTGTGCTACAGTCTCCTGTTGTGCTCTGTTCTTTCCTAAGTTCTGGTCACTTTATTTAGGGTGAAGAGTAAGCTGTTGATGCCACCATGGCTCTGCCCCTCCTGGACCAATCTGTCTAAATCCAACTTCCCTCCCCTCCCCCCAAAATGGTTAAGTCAGCTCTTCCAAGAAAGACATTAAAGGAACTGCAAGCAATATTAGGCAAGATGAATGAATGGGTCAGGAGCATGCAAATAAAAATATGACAACCCATTCTCAGAAATAGACTCAAATCCTACATGTACATATGGGTGGGACAGTGGAATCATGCTAAAATAAAATATATGTAAAATAGTTTTAAAGCTCAACAATGATCACATATCATTATAATTAACTAAAGATTCCATGATATTATGGAAAGATTTGCTGGGTTGTTTGTTTGTTGTTTTTTTTCTCCCCCATGTATTATTCAAAGGAAAATGTCAGAATGGCAACCCAAGTAGTCACACATAATTTAGGAGATCTTTAGATTTTTCAGTTTCTTTTGATGTAGGAAAATCTGTCACTGGATGTTCATTTGAATGGCAAATAACATTATATTATATCATGATTTTGCTAGGCATTTAATGCTTAGGAGCAACATAACACTAGCATTATAGAAACCTGCGGTCACTTACCACATTTCTGTACATTCCTTTTACAGAGGAAAAAGAAAAGACATCTTAAATATCAGATTAAACACAGTAGCAGTTAATTTTTAGCATCTATCTTTAGGTGAAAAGGCTAGAGCATCTCTGCAGAAATTTTTCAACAATGATATTGGACAAACGGGTTTAAAGTTAAATACGTAAGCTTCTTCAAAGTGTTGGTTTTGAAGAGTGCCTTGCCCAGATATAAAAATAGATGGTTAAAATACAAAAATCAATTCTAATGGCAAACAGATCCCTGCACTCTCCATGCCCAAGATATTAGGAAAGCCTGACTATTTGATGTAGTAGCACCTGGGGAGTAAGCCATAGGCCGACCTGAAAACCCTCCAATAACCTTGAAAATATTCACTTCCTCTATAAATGAATGTTCAAATCAGGCCACACCTACCCAGCCCCCTTTCCTCCTTCAAGTACAATGATTAGAAGGCATGGTTGATCCTGGTAAGTGGGTTGTCTTTTTCAAGCAACGAGTGAGGAGATGGGTGAGGGGGTAAGTCCTCTAGTCCTCCCAGGAGCTCGCCTCTCTTACAGGGGGAGTGAAGTTAGTTCGAGGTCCGAATCCTTCACCTTTTCCTAGGTTAGCTTCCCACAAGACGGTGAGGGGTTGTTGGGGGGTGTGGGGGACAGGCTCTCTAGCTCGCGCACCCTCGCTCACACATACACACATACACGCTCACAAACTCTGAGTTAGGTTAACCTCTCTGCCCTTGGAAGACGCCTGGAAATCCAGAGAAAAGAGTTGTAAAGGAAAGGTGGTCCAGGATGGGCAGGCCACTCCTGCCAGCGGAATATGTTTAGTTCCTGGAAGCAGGTCCAAGAAGGTCAGACCCAGAGCGCATGTGCGCATCGGGGCTCAGAACAAGCCTATCCTACTCTTGGTCCCCAGCCTGCTTGTAAACTGCGCGGGGCCCACAGTGGGGCCCAGGAAGAAGCTAGGGTGCAGTGGGGGTGGGGGGAGCGGCTGGACCTAATCGGGACCCCATTTGCTGGACAGTAGTGCCTGATGCGCCCAGCAGCCTTGCGAGCCTCCCTCCAGGCCGCTCAGGAGCCGCCAAACCAAGCTTCCAGACTCCGGGCACCTGAGCTGGGAGTGCCGCACTCCCAGTCTCTTCCAGGGCAGATCTCCACTGTCCTACTGAAGGACTTTGAAGTGTAGACTACCAACCATTAGTCAGAATGATAGGGCCCCAAACCAACGACTGTGGAGCATCCGGGGCAGGCGAAATTCAAGAGCCTAAACTCAGCGCATGGTCACTGGCAATCAGAGGGTAAATCAGTTTGTTCTTTTACTCTAATAGATGTGCAAGCCACAGAGTGGACCAAGATGGCAGTAGGTAACCACAAACCTAACTCTTCCTACAGTTACCCCAAGCTGCGACCAGATGAAGAAGGGAGGATAAGAGTAAGAGAGAGGAAGGAGAGGAGCGAAAAGGTTTGTGGGAGAAGGTGAGGACTGGGTGGAGGGGCTGCGGGGAGGGGAAGAGAGTGCTTTCTGACTCTAGTGACACTCCCCAGGCATCTTCCCCTATTGGCACTGACAACTACAAATCGGCCTCGGCCTCACACTGAAAGCTCCGTGTTAATTCGGGGACTAGCTTCCTTTCGGCATATAGTAAATGTGTCAGGCGCTGATATGCAGAGGGTCCTCAGACTGTGACAGGACCAAAGAACCAGAGGTAATCTGGCCCTGTTTTATACCATCGCTTTCCAAAGCCTTTTTTCTTGAAACTTAAACCAGCTGGCAGAGAGGTCCACTTCAATTTTCTCTGAAAACTGTACTCCTCATCTACATGAGTGATTATTAAGGGAAAAGATTCTTGCAAAATGGTCCTGCCTGGAAACAAATGGCCTGTAGAGGCCAAGGCCAACACTTGTGCGCTGGCCTTTCAGGCTGCGGGAGCATCCTACGACGCCACAAACTGTTTCCAATCTGAGAGCCTTCTCAGGTCTTCCGTGGGTTTCCTGCGCCTACGTCCCCCAAACACTTCACTCCCTCAGCATTAATAACGATTACAAAGTCCTCCCGGTAGCTGGGATCAATCCTCACATAACATGACAGAACCTCTCTTTCAATTGATATTTGCACAACGAAAACAACACAGGTGTGATGTTGAGCCCTCACACTCTGGCAAATGCAAAATGGTGGCCTTTTCTGCAAAGGCCACGCTGTCTTTGTAAATGAGATTGCTACTTGGTAAAAAGTTCTGTTTTCTAGACCTGATGGGGGGAAAAGGAAAGTAAGGAGCTGTTAGTAATCCTTTGGAGTAGGATCCAATCTAACAGTCACTGCCCTTTAGAGGGGAAACGTATGATCTCTCACTCAAGCTGATAGCCAGTGTCTTTAAACCCACACCCAGTTGCCTGTAACACTCTGCCAGCCCTATAGAACAAGTGGAATCCTTGACTGAGTGTCCTCGGAGCTCTCTTATGACTCTCGCTTAACCCTTGCCAGTCCTAGGGAGAAGCAGTCTGGCTTTCAAAGCCTTTAAAAACCTGGTAGGGCGGGTGCTTGTTGGGCGGGACTGGGTCCCCATAGTCTGTAGTGTCATTATCCAGCACTTTTGTTGGAGGGGATTTTGTGGAAGTCAAAGTAAGCAACAGGGCACTGTTTTCCTGTGCTACTTCTGTCACATATCTGAATATAGGGGAGAGATGGACTCGGTACCTTGTGGATGCACCATGTGCTAGGTGCCACTGGGGACGTGCGGGGCGGGGGAGGGGCGGGGGGAGGGGACTTAGTATGATCCTTCACTGAACCTGGTAAGGAGGAGTACAACCGCTTTCCAACCAGATCTGCATCCTTTGTGTATCAGTGTACACTCCATGAAAGAAATTTCATGTGACAATGCGGCACAGCCTGGAGCACATGCCTATCCGGTCTCCCTGACTGCAACTGGATGGTTAAAAAGAGCCCACGATCCTGCTCCCCAGAGCAGAAAGTGAGAAGGCCCGGGCTCTTGCACTCCGGGACAGCGTGCGTCTGACGCTGCGGGCCCTCGGGCAGCGGCGCGGGCTTCCCGAACCGAGTCTCTGAATACTAGAACCCTTAATTTTGGATTGCTCAGAAGCCCACCCCCATCCCTGGGCACCCTCTTCACCCTCCCAAGTAACCACGGTGAGTGGACCGCACTCACCTACTGTCAGGCAGATGGGGAGCAGCAACCTGAAAATGAGCCCACACACCACTTCCGAGGCCATCGCGACAGTCCAGAGACTTCGAGCAGAGAGGCGAGGTTCGAGGGTCCCTAAAACGGTGGTACCAGGCCCATGCCCATCTAGGGCTTCCTGTTGCCAGCGGCTCGCAGCCGCCCGGGCATCAGCTTGGCGGGAGCCGCCACGCTGTCCGCCTCGAGGGCGCGCTCACCGGACTCTCGGATGACCCTCACGCAGCTCTAGATAGCCCCCTAACCAGATGCCCGACCCCCCACAGCTGGCCCATGAAGTATAGTCTCCCCAGTCCAGCGGCAGCAGCTTCTTCAGCGGCTGACCCGAACCAGAGTCCTGCACGCAGAGGCACTTTGGGAGGGTCCTGGAAGGCAGAGTGGCGAGGGAAGGGGGCGAGAAGGAAGTGCTGTGCTTTAGCTTGGCTCTCGGGGCGTCGCTCAGGGATGGCAGGAGGGTTGTCTTCGTGGAATCTCCTCCGAAGCCTGTGAGCCTCGGCAGCCAGGCCCCAGCCCTCTGCCCACGCTGCCTGCTGTGCGACCCTGGTCCCTGGCTCTGGGAGCTGCCCGCCGGCCCCCAGAGCGGCCCCGCGACGGATCCCCGGGCTGCGGTGTGGCTCAGCCTCTGCACCTCTCAGTTTCAGGCTTGAGAGACACGGGTGGGAGCTGCCAGGCGTGTAGAACCATCCCTCTGTCACCAGAAAAGAATTGCGCGAGCGTGGGCAGGAATCGAGTTGAAAGCTCACGAGGAGTGGATCAGGCTCCAACTTCTTCCTCCATGTCTTCAATTAAAAAAATAAAATAAAATAAAATAACCCAAAGCCTCCCAGATGCCAGCTCGCCCCCGACCCGCCTTGGTGCAGCCTCGCCCTGGTGGCGCAGCCCCAGCTGCCCCGCGGGCGCGCACTTCTCCACCTTCAATGAAACTTTCGGGGCCTCTCTCGGGGACTGGCGTGCCCTGGGGCCAATGGGACCACAGCTCTGGAGCCGGCGTGCGAGAAGCCCGCCCCTGCGCGGTTACAGAGGCGGGCGCTGTTAGTGGGCGCGGAAGGCGAGCCTCCTATTGAAGCGCGGACGCACAGAGAGAGGCTGGGGCTCTCCAGTCCTGTGAACTTGACACTTTCGCTCGCCCGGGATCAGCGTCTTTCACCGCTGAGTTTTCACAGCGTCTTCCACCGTTTTCACAGTGGTCTTTCACCGCAACTCTGCTGGGTCCTGTCAGTCTGCAGACACAGAAGGCGCACATCCTGGCACTCCGTCCCCTAGGCACACCCCTGAGCTTACCCAAACCCAGGGAACCGTTTAATGCTCTAAGAAAAATGCATGGGCGCAGCACGAGAGCAACAACTTTGTAGGACTGTCACTAGTGCTAGAGCCGCACTTACCCATTTGTATTGAGTAAGAGTAGGATCAGAGCAGTGACCCTGTCCATCTTTAATCTTGTATCTGAACTCCGAATGGGCTGTGGGAAATCCCAAGTCTCTCCAAGAATGGGCACCAATGTTCAGATGTGCATCCACTTTGTTCAGTTAGGGAAATCTTGCTTTTGCCTTAGATTGTTTTGGTGTTTGACATGGTTCTGGGGAGAAAGCATTTAGTTTGCCATTTCTCCTAACAATCTCAATCTCTCTCTCTCTCTCTCTCTCTCTCTCTCTCTCTCTCTCTCTCTCTCTCTCTCTCTCTCT
>PVKU01008940.1:0-17765 GCA_004027475.1 Anoura caudifer | reverse complement strand
AGAATGCAAATCTTTCCGTTTGTAGAGAGGACCATTGACTTCCATTCTGCACCAGCATTCTGGGCTTGTACTGGTCTGAGACTATGGAAGTCTGCTAATGAACAGTATGCAAACCTTGATTCTGTCAATGGATGGTCATTGGCACTAGTTCCACCCCAGTAAGAATCCCCAATGTGGGATGTGGTCTTCGGTGTTTCAGCTCAGCCAGGGAGAAGCAGTCTTCAGTGGAATGGGAAAGTGGGGTGAGGGAAAGCTGGCTTTTATGGATGGAAGTCCAGAAGGCCCAACCCCTGGTCCCTGATCAGTCTCATGCAAATGAGGACTCCAAATTCTCACAGTTTGATTGGTCCAAAAGACATTGTTCTGATGCTGCTCTGATTGGTGGGAGCTCTGCAGCTCTGATTGTAAGGGTAGAGCCTCAGTCCTTGAGGTTGAATTAGGATTCCAGGAACTCCCGTACCAGGGCTGGCTCAGATGGCAGAAACAGTGCAGGCAGGCAGTTCAGCACAGGCTTCTCTGTGAAGTGCAGTTTGTTTGAGAAGCCCCTGTACAGAAACAGCTGTTAGGCTTTGTTTACTTTCTTCTTTTTTAAATTTGAGCCCAGTTAGCCACCAGGGGCTTCTTAGTAGGTATCTTTTTACTTCAGAGTTCACAGTTCTATGTGTTAATCTCCCTTTTTTAAAATACAGTAAGCTTGTGTTTTGACCTCATGCCTTTGCAAATTCTCTGAGAATGACAAATAAACTGTGAACCATTTTTTTTTAAAGATTGGAGGCAGTGAGATCTTGTAGACACACCTTGAGACTTAGACAACCTATGTGTCCTGGAGTCTTTGAGAAGCTTAGACACTAAACCCCAAGCATAATCATAACTCCAACAGTAAGGCTAGGGATAATAGAAACTTAAATTATTAGCAAATTATTGACTACTATCAATAAAAGTTTTGTGTTTTGTAGAAGCCTGACATAAATCTGCACCCATCTTTCCAGGAGTCTAACATTTTGGTGTTCAGAGGTGGTGTTCTCTCTCCCGTACAACTTGTTGTGGGGACCTATTTAAGAGCTGCCAAAGCGCCCCCTCACTGAATTTTAAATAATATTGCATCATCACACGAAGTCCTCAGTTTTTTTCTGAATATATTGTCATGTTCTCAGTAGGTTTCCCATATTAACAACTGCCTAGATTTCTTCAAAATAACTATCTTGGATACCTAAGGGGGAGACACAGAAGATAGGTTATCTTACAACCTATCTTTTTTTCTTGCTTCCTCTGCCACATTATATGTCAATTTAACTGCTTAGTTTTTTAGAGATTTTTAACACCTGGATCTTACTCCTTAGTCTTACCAACACATATACTGAAGGAGGAGTTTCAATTGTCTAGACTACATCTATACAGGGGTCTCCATCCTGGCTGCATGTCATAGTCACCTGGGGAGCTTTTAGTCAGAATAGATAACTATTGTCCTCATTCATATATTACAATTCAGGCAACATGCCATTGTTTTTCAAAACTAGGATCACCAAAACAAATATCTTTCTGGAACTATTTTTATACTGGGGTCAACTCAAGCATGCATATCAGTAACAAGTGATATGTTCTTTACAAGGGCTGTTTTACCCTAAAATTTCCCTAATCTGATGACCAGCATTAGGTGTCTAGACAGATTTGTTTTTAGGGACTGTCCAGCCCACTAGGATATTGGCCCCATTTTTTAGCGGTCCTTCATGTCTTGTGAACTTCATCCTCAATCTGAGCATGATCTTGCCTAAAATATGGTATGAGGTAGAAAATGCTTCAGGAAAAAAATACATAGATACTCATAAACAGGTTATTTTGATATTTGATGAGTACCTAAATTATATGACCACAGATTTAGCAGAGGTAATGAATTAAGCAGCAGTTAGAATGTGTCTCTCTGCATCTACAAGGACAATGATGGCTTCTCTTGATCACTATTGACATTTTTAGTGCCTCAGATTCTTCCTCTGTAAGTTGACGAAAGTAATCAAACCTATCTAATACGGAGTGCTATGCAACTACAGATAATTTATAGAGTGCTTAGAGAAGTGCCTCATGCATAGTCATAATTCAATAAATATTAGCAGCTGTTGTTGCTGTTATCACTGGAAAACAAGCACTTGTCCTACATTTCTGAAGCTGTTATGCTGAAACACAGCAGCCTGCTCTTATATTCAGAAAGACACATACACTGGCTCTTTACAATATGTTTAAAAACTGTAGCACTGTTGGATATTTTCCTAAGTGTGTGAGTTTTAGTCATAAAGAATCTCCCAACGGAATAAAAATTTGTCAACCTGGCATTTTCTTCTCCCATTGAAATCTGCCAAAATCCATCGGTGCCATCTAGCCTGTAGAGACTGTGGTGACTTTTGCTAGCTTGAAGATATCTTCTAGTATTGGCAATGTGTTCTCCTTACATATACACTAATATAATATTCTTAGAATATACATTTCTGTGTTTTCATTTATAAGTAACAATATTTGCTTAGAGGTGATTTTAGTAAGGAGCCACATAGTTGTTGGCCCTTATACTAGAAAAAACTAGGAAGTAGAATGAAAACCTTTCTTCCTTTTGCTAATATATTCTGTGGTTGCGCTTTTTAAAAAAGCTGTTAATTTAATGTTTACAGCAGAAGTATATTCAAGGTCTCTAAATTCCAAAAACTATACAACTTTTAATAATTTTAGGAGATGTCATCTTATTACACTTCTTCTAGAGAGTTTAGCCCTGGACAACCTTTCCCAGTCACCCATGGAGAACACACACCAAACCCTTCAGCAGATCTCATTGCAGTGGCGCTGACACCTGGGCCTTACGTGTAACATTCCTGCTGGAAGATTATGATGTAAACTTTATACCATATCCTGAACAACAATCTGTGAGCTATAATATGGACCCAGAATCTGAAGCAGATGGCTAATTTGTGTTTGTTGCTCAAGAACCTTGAAAAATCAGCTGACACATGTATGTGCTTTATTTTTTCAATCAGATTGTAGGTTTTCAGTGCATGGACAAAATTTCATTTGTAAAATAAAGCAATCTAAAAAGCTAGTTATACAGCAAAATATTACTTCCAAGTGAACTGTATTTTATTTATTTGCTTCTGTCTCACACACACAAACACACACACATACACACTCTCAACTGGGTAACAAAGGTCACATAAGAAAATAAAAGAGCATAAATAATTTTATTTGTTCTTTGTTGTAAAGCTGACACATAAAACAAGAGATTATGAATTTGTGGGGAGGATGCTCTGTGGAAGTTGGTGACTTGCCTTGGGCACACAGGCACCCAGATGGCTGCCACTAAAATATGAAAAACACCATTCATTATTCACAGCAAACAACATGAGAAGATTTTTATCTCAGGGGTTATCTAGCTTCTTTCTATGTATTTGCTACTGAAGCTTTTGAATAGGCTGCTGGTTTTAATTTCATTTCATTCATAAAGGTTTATCAAAATGTAGGAAGAGTATAAAGATTTGGGGAACTTAGCATGAAATGTAGAAATTTAAAGCAAGCTAGTAAGCAAAAAAATGAAAAGTTCTGTTTTTACCTATGACCACTGAAATAAGGAAATCCTTCTTGTATATATCAAAGTAGACATTCATTTTAATAAATATACATTTTAGAATGATTTGGTTTTCAGTTGTATTTGTTGGAACTCCATCAGGATCTCTTCAATGGTCAAAAAATGTTAATTTGCTTAGTAGGCCTAGGTGATTTTCATTTATTGGTCTTTTTAAGAGATTTCAGGTATGCCTATGCATGTGAGTGTTTGCAAGTTTTGGAATTGGCTCTTTCTAGTTATTGACATTAACCTGTAACTGGGGCTCATGGATCCCATTCAATGATGGTTGAGTCACTTAATTGGATGTTTATTCACTTACTCTCCTGCAGTGCCACCTTTTGGCTAACAGTATATTGAAAAAATACAAGTATGTAGTGTCAAAAGCAAGCACAATCAACAAATGATTGCAGCCAATGATCTGATGACAGGCTCAGAAATGAAGCAGCAGACAGCAGAACCAATATAGCCACTACCTTCGTGAAGCAGCCATCTAGAAAGGAAAGGTGGATTAATCAAATGATCATAAGTAAGTAAATAATGCGCATGTGCAGAGGACTGTAAAGCATTATGGTATCATCAGCAAAAACAGTGAGTATGACTCCCAGGAAGTTTGAAAAGGACAGATTCCTCAAGAAGGTGGTGTTTCTTGCATCTTGAAGGATGACTATGGATTCTGAAGAATGTAAGCTCCATGAGGGCAGGTACATTTGCTCTGTTTTTTTACAGCACCCCCAGCACCTAAAACAATGTGGTCCAGAGCAGACACTGTGTGAATAACTACTGAACGAATAAAGGACTTATCTAGGTGAGGAGAGAAGGGATATATTATGAGGTAGAAAGAACAGCCAGCTTCCGAGAGGAGGGGATGAACTGATAAAGAAATTATGAGCAGTCCACAGTAAATTTTAATATTCTACCAACTGGGAGTACTCCCCAGTTTAAACAGTTTTCCAGATCATATGATTCCAATTCACATCCTTTCTATCTTCTTTTTAGTTTAATTGTAACAGTAATAAGCTCTTTTCAAGCATAAGTAGAATAACTGATGTGGATAGGTATATTACAGGAATAAAAACAGTCAATGCCTGAAACCTGGGGAGTTTTCCAGTCCATGGTGGCCTGTCTTGCTCTGCTGCTGGTCATTGCAGCCTTCAGATTCAATAGAGACCACTGGTGAGAAGCCCAGAGGTACGGCTCATGGGGTTGCAGCTCTGGCCACCTCTTGCTGAAATTATGCTAAATAAGTTGCTTGACCTTTCTCGATTTTATAAATGGAATGTCCTCCCACTTAAAGGTTTGTGTGTTTTTAATCCACTTTTTAAAAAATCTTTATATAGAGAGAGTAATATTTATACATATTCTCTGGGCATGTAGCAATACTGTAGCTATTGTTAGGCCCAGAATTTATTTGTGTCGTCCATTTACTTTTCAGAATATGGAAGGCATTGGCGGTCATGAGCGATGCTTTACCACAGTCACTCAGCAAACAAGCAAAGCAAACACTGTCACTGAACTTCCTGACCCTGAAAAATCTAGTAAGTTTTCTTTAGTATGAAACTTTCTCTGGTTTGTATTCAATGATGAGATAAACACCATGGGTTTTCCCAGAATTCTTTCAGGACCTTCAAACAACTGTTTTGACTGTTTGTTTGGAGGATGTGAGGAAATAGTCCCTCTTGCTAAAACAAACATAAGACACTCTTCTCTTTTCCCTTTTGACCTGAAGAAGACTGCAGATCAAAATTTTTCAGTGAAAGGGGACTTCATCCTCACTGCCACCAAGCCAGTCCTGGGGTTTGCTTTTCCTCCTTTCCTAGAAGGGAAGAAGATATATTTTTTGTTGTTGTTGTTATTCTTATTAAAACACTTGAGAAAAGTGGGCATTTTAAAAATAAAGTATGCTACAAAATTAAAGATGAATGAACTATGAATGTTACAAAATGTCTTTCCCAAAATACAAGTTTTTGATGTTATATATTTCAAAACAGTAACAACATTTTGATATGTCCTAAGATAATTGGTCTCACAATTTGGATGACTCCTATGCCAATTTGTGAGCACCACTGTAAAATGAAATGTGGATTACTTGTTGAAAAGTGAGGGGAAAAGTTCTACTAAGAGTACTAAAATAGAAAACTTTTCTCTTTCTTCCCTGGCCTTTTTCTCAAATTGCCATACCATTTTTATTTGCCATTTAATACTGTTCTATGTGAAGACAATTAAAATTATTTAAAGTATTAGCATGAATTTAACCACAAATATTTGCATTCTACAATGTCAGTTTTCATTGCAAATATAAAAGCAATTAATTCATGTGCAGAATTACTGGATTGCTAGCATCATATTTTGTAGCTCATAAGAGCATTCATATTTTGTTCTTAGCAAAACTGTTGACATGCTTCACAAAACTAGTTCAACTGTTTTGATTTCCCTTCTTGATACATTCACATACTACCAACACTGTCTACTTTCAGCTTACTGATGAGTAAGAAAAGACTCAAAGGAAAAGAAGCTACTAGTTGCATTTTTTCTCCTTCCCTCTATGCCATCATCTTCAGCATTAGTGGTTGACTAACACAGGGAAGTACAGCAGGTTCTTTGAAAAATGTCATTTCATTCAATGCCATTTTATGTCATTTTGTTATATAACATTGATGATATGCCATAGGAACTTAACTTTTGTTTATATCAATTAGCCTATGGTAACATTGGTTTCATTATATGTCATTTTGTTTAAAATCGCAAAACCTATCAAAGATGTTAAGTGAATAAGAAAGGACATGATAGATAGGATTCCTTGGCCACTAGTCTGTTGCTTTCTTTCTTATTTCAAAGCAGATCCTTGTTCAAACAGAAGGTGTGGCCTCTGGGGGCTGTCAGTGCTGCCCCTCTTGTACTCCCTCATATAGTGGGCTCACTAGAGTTCTGTGCTTATGGGCATCAGGGATGCCCAATGTGAATGGAGCAGTAGGGAAGTGTACATGCATATTGCTCATGTCATGCTCTGTTGTCCTGTGGACTTCACTTGCAAAATACAAGTTCAAAGATGAAATTGTTAAAAATTATAAGACAGAAAGAGCAGAGCATTAAATCAAGTTCAGGGACGTTCTGGGGGCAAGGGTGGTAGTGGGTGGGCTTTGTGACTTATCAGGGGCACACCCATGAAGCCAGGCCCAGACGAGCAAATGTCATCTCCCCGGCCACTCACTCAGCAACTTTTCTCTAGCTATGCATTCATGTATGGTTCTTGGTGTTGGTTCACCTGGACATCTAGCTCCATTCCAAAGAGAATTCCAACCACTCATATATTTACAAACTATCATAGTTCAGCTGCATAGGACCCAACTATTGAGTTCTGGGCTCTGCTCTAAATAAGCAACCAAGATAAAATCCTGCATTTCAAAGTTTCCCTGATAGCATGCTTGGGCCCCAGGAAATTATCTCCTGGGACCTTCACACCAAGCATTCCTCAGTCTCCCCATTATCTCTCACCACATCCACCTTTAAGAAGCTAGACTTGCACAAACCTATTCATAAAGTTTGTAAATATTATTAGACTTTAAAAATTCAATAATAAAAATAAGCATATAATAGAATTAACATCATGAAAATAAAAACAAAAGAAAGCAAAGACAGGCTGAGGAAAATATTCACAACTGATATGACAGTGAGTTGCAGTTGCTATCCATGTTTGTTAAATCATGAAATTCATGAAATTCACCTAAGAGAAAAGAAACTAAGACTTGGAAAGATACTCAACCTTACTCAAAACCAAGATCTGAAAATTTTTAAATGAAGTACAATTTTTCACCCACGAAATAAATTATTTACTTTAGCCCTGGCCAGGTGGCTCAGTTGGTTAGAGTGTCATCCTATACACCAAAAACGTTGTGAGTTCTTTTGTTCATTCCCCAGTTGAGTGCATACAGCAGGCAACCAATCAAGGTTTCTCTGTCACATTGATGTTTCTTTTGTCTCTCTTTGTCTCTGTCTCTCTCCCTTTCTCTCTCAAATCAATAAATATATCTGCAGATGAAGATTAAAAAGAAATTATTAACTTTGATATATAATAACATGTTATTTAAAAATTATGGTTAATAGAACATCCATTTCTTACTGAATCCCATGTAAATTTCAGGACTCCTTTTACTGTATCTGTCATAGCTGAATAGCTACATGAAGTTATTTAACCTTATTAACTTTCTTGCAGCCTCCCCTCACAGTAAAAGCATGGAGGTTAGGGAAGCTTCTTCTAATTCTCTACCGTAGAAAAATAAGAGTGTGGGTGGCAGGTGGAAGGGATTTAAAGTTAAACAGACCTATATTCAAATCCCAGTTTGTGCACTTAGCATATGTATGTACAACCTATGACAGGTTACTTAAAATTGTGTATTTTTGTTTCTGCTAAAATAATGAAAGTGAAGTATGGCCAAAAAGAACAGTATAGTCACAACATGTATAGAAAGCAAGGATCTGGCCAGTTTGGTAAAGGACTGCTGGAAAGGAAAATGTAGCTTAATTGGTTTCCCAGAAGTGTGAAAGTTCAGCAGAAGAATACAGTGACTATAATGATAGTACATTGAGTTTATCTTGTTCCTTTCTCCTAAGAGCTCAGAGTGCTTCTCAGACATTATCTCATTAATTTGTAAATCATTCCTTGGAGGTAGGTAGAAATGAAGCCAAACCAAAGTGTCTAGCCTACCATATTACTAAGAGGCAGAGATTGAAATATTCTTTCCGTGCAAGTAAACATACTTTCTATGCATAGGTATACTATTTCACAAGTCATACACCAGAAAGTTAATCAGCACACTCTTGTAATCTTTAAAAGAACACATACCTTTCATAAGGTAAGTTATTGTAACAGACATCTATTTGCTAGGTTCCTTGAAAAATGGAAGTGTTTATGGAGTTTTGTTCCCAGAGTGAAATGAAATTCAAACCTATTAGTGTATTCAGTACGTGTAAATATAAGCTTGCTTCCCCAACACATGACAATAATTAGAATATGATTGTCTTCCAAGAGCTAACTATAAGATCAACACAAAATTTACAAGGTCAGAAATACAATAAGTCACCTTCCATACACAAAATAAGGCACAAGCCAACATAATCTAACTACCCTGCTTCAAGATAGAAAGAAAATGCTGCCCTGACCTATGTGGCTCAGTTGGTTGGATGTTGTCCAGCAAAGCCAAAGGTCACCAGTTCAATTCATATTCAGAGCACATGCCTGGGTTGCAGGTTTGGTCCCAGTCAAGGCACGTATGAGAGGCAACTGATTGATGTTTATCTCTCACATAGATGTTTCTCTCCCTCCTGTTTCCTCTCTGGAAAGAAAGGAGGAGGGAAGAAAGGAAGTAAGGAAAAGAAAAGAAAGAATATGCTAATTAAAAAGAACAGAAAAGTATAGACCTGGGAAACAGTATTCCCAATGACCAATAAACACTGTGCATTGGAAAAAGAGACTTGATCAATAAACTGTCATTATTTGGCTCTATTAGCAAAGCAGTTCCTAGAGGTAATGTTTCACTTGACAATTGTTTTTGCCACAATGATGAGGAGGAAAACATGAAGCCCCCAGACATATAGTCTGCAAATGGACCTAGATCTAGATGGGGGGCACAAACCAGGAAGAGAGCAAAGCCTTGTCAAGAAGAATGGTGAATGCTGGCTGCCTTAGATTAAGTTTGCTAGAAGCTGAGCCTGTGTAGATTCTGGTGCAAGTGCTTGATTGAGGTGTGCCCTCAGGAGAAAATGGGGTAGGGAAGCAGGTGGGCAGGGGAGAAAAGCTAAGGAAGGACGGGGACTCATCAGCTTAGTTGCAAGGAACACTCCAAAGTGCAAGTTGCATCACAGCGATGGCCCCACTTTAAGAAAGGGGGCTGCCGTTGTACCGCTTTGTCCATTAGTTACTAACTGGGAATCACTCAAAATGCATGGTGGTATAACAGGGACCCCCACAAATAGGGGAAAAGTCGAAAAGTGCTGAGGACTGCACTTGTGTGTGTTGCCCCAGCAACCAGGAGATGCTCCCTGTGACTCAGCAGAAGTGCAGGGCTAACGCTTAGAGGTAGGGAAGTGATTGAATGGGAAGGACATACCCTCCCATCTATTTCCACTGTTCACTGGGTTATGGGGGTTGTCTTTAAAAGCAGAACAGGTGGAAATGCCACTCCCCTGGAATGCTGCTTTGCTCTTCCCTCCCCTGGCAGTTGGTTGGTCACCAGGGGTTCAGGTTCCTGAGCCTGAGGGCTTTTGGGCAGCTGCCCCCCATAGACTGTGCAGCATGGGGGACTGTCAGCAGCAGTTTGCTGTGGCTCCTCCCACTCCAGCCCAGGCAGGGCCTCAGACCCACTATACCAAATGGTGGGGTGGAGCTCAGCAGACTGGTGTGTGCAGATCCTGGAAGCTGCATGGCCAGGAGACAAGCTCTGTGCCCCTCCCCTGCACAGAATCCACAGGGGTACTGAGGACTGGAGCTGTGCTGCGCAGGTCATACCCAGCCAGGTGCACAGACGCACAGAAGGGCAGTGGCCAGAGGCAGAGGACAGAGCCTAGCAAGTAGGACACTAGGGCACATAGATTGTGAAGGGTGCTCAAAGCCAGACAGCTACTGGAAACCAGCTAAGTCACCTACATTTCTTAAAGCACTTTGCCTTTGGGTGGAAGAAGAGGTTCCTGGGCAAACTTGAGCTGAGCTGGCAGAGGGTAGCAGGGTGATTTTCTTTGGATGTTCTAGAGGAAATAGGCCTTGAGGCAGAAACTTGGCATTATTTCAAACTGCATATACTTTAAATAAAAATTCCCTTTTTCCCCCACTTAACTCTGCCTCCAGAGTTTTTGTCTATGGACGATGAGTGGTAGGACCCTCCCAGTTGTTCAGTTACAGTGGGAGCACAACCTTCCTAGAGAGGTGGCCCCTGTTCAAGCAAAGACCATGCTCTGACAAAGGGGCAGATGTGACCACTAGCAGTCAAGACTCAAAGCATGACCGGTGAGGGGTAAAGGTGAGGTGTTGAAAACATCTTCTGAGCTGGCTTATGGTTTTCCCAGTGACCAGGATACTGGGAGCACTGGTGATCTCTCTCAGAACACACATTTTGAAGGAATCATTCTTCTTTCACCAAAACATATTTCCTCTTTTTCTAACAAACCCATGTACTGGCTACCAGTAAATAAACTGATAAAAAAGATAATAAAATCAGCCAGTCATGTTGAAACAAGGAAAACAAACAAGCCAGCAAAATAGAACCAGAGACATGGAAATAAAGAAGAAACTGACAGTGATCAGAGGGGATGGAGGGATAATGGGGGAAAGAAGGGAAAGGGTCAAGCAAAGGAACATGTATAAAGGGCCCATGGACAGGACAACAGAGGTGGGATTGAATGTAGGGGTTGGTTAGGAGAGGGGAGAGTAATGGGGAGAAAATGAGAGCAACTATAATTGAACAACAATAAAAAATTTTTGTAAAGCTATGAAATTCCCTCCCTTCTCCCTTCTCTCTACTGCTCTAAATTCTATCCATCACCTTATGCAATAATTAAGTGCTTGAGCATTTGCTCTATTTTAGGCACTGTCTTTGACACTGGACACACAGTGGTGAACCATGAAGTCTCTGTGCCCATGTCCAGTTCAGTGAAGGGCCTTTGAGAAGTGATCTCACTGGGCATGCACTCAACTCCCCATAAAAAAGTGTTGAGTCACAAAGCCAGTAAGCCAGTATTCTCTCCTTCTTAGCTTAATGTATTTCCTGATAATACTTGTGTCAGGCTTTTCCTTGCCCAAGTGGACAGTCGTTAATTTAGTCTGCTTTGCTTCTCTGCAAGATTCAGACAGATGATTTCAGTTAGGCCTTTCCTGTTGAATGTGTTGCAGTCAATCTTGTCCCACATGGTTGCCCAAATGTGGTTTTATAACCCCCCCTTACAGAGTAGTCATGAATCTAGGCTAATGACAAGTATGATTTCTAATGTGCTTTCTATATGAAAAAAGGATTAGAAAAGGGCATTGACATTGCCCGAATGTCTGGAACATTTAGGCAGGCAAATGATTTAGATTTCCCTCCACATGAAAACACCAAGCCTTTTTTAAAAAAATGGCTTCATACTTCTGGTTTTTCTCCCCTCAGAACTCATCATCTCTGTCTTCTTGTGAAGGTTTTCTCATTTTTCATTCTCAGCTTCAGATCACCTCCTGAAGAATCTTCCCTAACTTCCCGATCTATAGCTTCCATTCCATCTCTCCATCCTCTCATTTTATTTTTCAGTGGCATGTTCTTTTTCTTCATGGTACTCATCCATATTTGAAATTGTGTGTGTATATTTATTCCCGTTTTTCTATCACACTAGACTGAAAGCCCTATGAGGGCAGCAAACTTGTGTTTTGTTCATCATTCCTATCCAGTTCCCACAGAGTGACTGGCAGAGAAAACATACTCACTAAATATCTGAGGGGATAGTGTGGTGCAGTGATTAAGACCATGGGCTCTGGAGTTACACTGCTTAGCTCTGAGCCCTTGCCTACCACTTATTTGCAAAGGGACCTTCAATAGTTCTAAGACTCAATTTTTTTTCAATTTTCTCATTGAAATAGCAGCTATGTTTTTGTGTTATGCTGATATTTACCAGGACTACTTTATATAATGTGCTTAAATAAATACATGGTAAACAATGTTTGTAGCTTGGGTTATACTTTTGTTTGTGGCTTGTGTCAGGAAGTGAAATGTGAGGAACATTTTGAAATTGTGTTGTACTAACAGCTGTATTTGCACAAAGCAACTGAAAGAGAAAAATGAACACTTTCAGACTCACTATTGAGTATTTTTCCTGAAACTTTCCAAGACTCTTTGCTCGTTTTTCAATTATTCATTATTGTCCTAGTGAAAGATAAGAACTTCAACTGTTGATGTTCCTAGGTGCTCCCCCTGCAGGCCTCATTGCAGGGAACCAAGAAGCAGAGGCAGGAAACTCACAGAGCCCTTGTTAAAGCAGGTAAAGGTGGCACCACTCCCAGCACCATGCAAGTGGGTAATCATTAGAACATGTAAAAGACGAGCTCCTGCATGCCTGAGCACTCCACAGAAGGGGTCAGTCAATGCTGCCTGCCATAAAACACCTGTCTTGTGATAGGACCTCATAAGCCCTGACACAAAGGAAAACAGTTCTTTGAAAATGGAAAAAGAAAAAACTAAGGAAGGCAAATTTATTTTTATTAACCACAAAGAAGAAATAACATCTATTGAGACACAAAGAAAAAATATTCCCGACCACAAGACATTTATAATCTAGGAACTCAAACAGTGCTCAAACTAGCTTGATGTTTGTCATGGGCAGCGGGTGGGGGGTGGGGGTTGGGGGGAATGGACAAGCAAACAGAAAATGCCATAAGAAAAAAAACAAAACAGAAAATGTGAGAATTAGCCCATACTACAACTGTGAAAAGCATTTGCTTGACAAGATCATTTGCTTTCATAAGGCTCCCTTATGCTTAAGTATGGACAGTTTAGATTCTTGATTGGAGGGGCAATATCCTTGGACTTTAAAAATGTCATTGAATTGTCTTTCGAGATGGGAGGTCAACAGTGTCTGCTGTAGGATCAAATAAAATATGTATAGAATAGTGTCCACTGGGTTTGGCAGTATTCCTTATCAATTTAATATGCCCAATAAATATTCTTAAATGACTTTGTGCTGATCAACAGGGATTAAGTAAAAAAAAGTCATTGAAATTTAAACAAAGATCTTTTGATGAGGGGCTACTTATTGTCAATTGCACAGATAAATGTAAGTTTCTGACATCCAATAGCATGAGAATAATCTTGATATTGCTTTATCTGTAGAGCAAGCAAATTGCCGATGTTCATTGAGGAGAATCTTCAAGGTCCTGTGAACAGGGGATCCTCACAAATACTAATCAAAAAGAAGTGACATGGTATCAAGAAGTGATATGTAGACATGGTACTCTCTGATCTTTATTTCTCTCTTTTCATTAAAAATCCATTTCATCATTCTTCCTGGAGGGAGACCCTGAAACTGAAAGGCTAATTAGTTTAGTTTCATCTGAAGAAAAGGCTAAACTACAGGGTCTGGCACAAATAAGACCTCCCTTTTCTTACAAAATCTCTTATTATAAAATCATAAGCATGTAATTCTGTAACATAACAATATCACACTTAAGCACACCTATAACATTTTAGGTGAATGTTCAAATTGCTGTCCATCTCATGTGAGACATTCATATACCCTACCAACCATACTCAAGCAAGCCTTACTTCTGCCGGGCCCTGTAGGTGAGCCAAGGGCAACTTGGAGCAGACAGTGTGACCAACACACAGGCTGATGAGAGAACTCTGGGGAAAAAACACATGGTTTGCCTTGTCTCCATCCCATCTTTACAGCTTCTGACCTCCTTGGCCTTGTCCCTCTAAAATCCCTCTGTCTCTTCTCCTTGTCTTACATATGTTATTATTGTACAGAACACCCCATTCCGTGTTCTCTTGTATGCTCCTCCTGAAAATTTTTCTTATTTGAAAAGGTTGCTTTTTTCTGGAACAGTGAGACTGTATGGCCTGCAAAACCTAATATTTATCTGTTCCTTTATAGAAATTGTTTGCCAAACCTGCTCTCAATCCTCTGGCCTTTCTGTGTTCAGTGGATGATGTTTATTGCAGTTTGATTATTTGTTCATTTGTACTAGACTAAAATATAATGGAAGGCAAGGTGGCACTTCCCTTATCTTTTCATATCTTCCATACTAGTGACATTGCTTAATAAATATTTTATGGAATCAAATTATCAAATTAAACTTAAGTCTTCAAAGAGTTTGACTTTTTATTGTATTCCTACTTGAGCCCTGTAATCGGAGCTGATCATACCAAGATTCACAGGCTCTCAGTCTCTGCTTTGCATAAATTCACAGATTAAGTACTAGCTCATGGAATCACATCAAATTAAAAGTTTCTGCACAGCAAAGGAAACCATTATTGAGTGAAGAGACAACCTATGGAATGGGAGAAAATATCTGCAAACCATATATCTGGTAAGGGGATAATTTCCACAATATATAAGGCACTCAAGAAACTCAGTATCATGAAAACCAATAACCTGAATTTACAATGAGCAGAGGACCTCAATAGACATTTTTCTAAAGAAAACATACAAATGGCCAAGAGATATATGAAAAAAAGTGCTTTCTAAGAACCATTTCCCCCGAGGAGGAATTCTGACTCAGAGAAGAAATGGCTTATTCCAGGTCTGAAGTGACAAACTAAAAAGTGAGCTGTGATATTTTGCACTAGAAAACAACAGCTCAGAGGATGATGGGACATGCCAAAGTGACCCAGGGGATGGTTTGATGGGACTTTCCCCAACCTCCAATTAAGTTCTGGAATTCTGAACATTAGTAATCACCAGAAAGGATTTTTAACAAGTTAAATAAATAAATAATGAGTCAATACTAACAACTCAAAAAATTAAAAATGGGAGCCTAGAAAGAATATTGTTTTATGTATAAAAATACTTAAATAAAAACAACTATACAAGAAATGATGAGATTTGAAAGTCACCATTTTGTACAAACACATAAGTGTACACACACAGTTAGCCAGGAATCATTTATGTAAACTAAACCCACTAGGTGGGAGGAGGAAAATAAGTTGTTGGAGAATAGGACATTGGCAAAATGTCACCTGGAATATGATTTGCCAATTGCTAAAAGAGAATGGAAATATCTGGCAATTTAACTAAGTCATCAAATTTTATTTCACTAGTGAAATAACCTGACATCATGTGCCTCTTGGTGTAATGCCATATGAAGGACCCAACATCACCTTTGAACTATTTAAACTGAATATAATGAGGCTCTAGACATCTAGTTTAAATGAAATTCAAGGAATAGCATGGACAAGTTAAATGACACCTTGAGGAGCCAATCAGACAAATCTAGAAAATCCAACATAAGGGCAGATTTTATAAGACAAAAGGAAAAACACAATAACTGATGTAACACATAAAACTTGATGAGATGCTGGTTCAAGAAAAAAGCTATACAGAGAAGATGGTGGCTCGGTAAGAGGATACACATCCCTCTTCCCCCTTCACACAGGTGAAAAACTGGGCCAATTTACAATAGAGCACAGCAAACAGACACCAGAAATACAGCATATTTGAAAACAGGAGATTGAAAATTGTAGTGGACATTGAAAAACCAGACAGTAAGGAGAGTACTCCAGCAGCGCAGAGACCAGGGCGGGGGCTGAGATCCTGGGCCAGTGCTGGCCATAAGACTCTAAGGAGGGAGCCAGGTCAACCACTCCCTGATCAGCCAAACAAGGTCTCAGCAGCACTGGGATAAACCTGGTTGCTTGAAATCTCACAGAGAGGAGTTAAGATCTCATAGCCCTGGGAGAACTGAGCGTTGGAGCTCACACTTCTGTCTATGCCCACGCACCATTGTGAACAGCTGCACGGGGATCCACTGGCACCAGCGCGCCACTGAGGGACCCGTGGCGCAGTCCCTCGGCACTACGATCTCTCGGCCCCCGTGCACCAGCAGGGAGCAGCGGTACGGTCTCTTGGCGCCATTGCGCCATCGGAGACCTGAGTGGGCTGCTGGGAGATTTTAGACACCAGTGTGCAACCTGAGTGGGGGTCCATTCATGCTCGCAGGATAGTTGACACCTCTGTATGGAAGGCTGAAGATCATCAGCACTTGAGCGTGTGCAACTGCAGTAGGTGCCTACAGTAGGCTCAGTAGCCACTGCAGAAGACACACCCGAGGCCCTGTGCGGAGAGGCTCAGGCTAGGTCTGAGGACAGTAGGCCAAAGATAATAGAGTGCTGAACAAGGAGAAAAACAATATGGTCACCCGTTGGCCACTGGAGTCATCAAGGACAGAAAAACCAGCTTGGCAAGAGTGATAACAGCAAGAGTTGGTGGTTTCAGTGTTTTTTGTTTTTTTATTTTTTTGTGTGGGTATTTTTTTCTTTTTCTCTTTTTTATTATTAATTTTTCATTATTTTGATCTTTTTTATCCTTCAATTCCTTCTTGCTTCTCATTACTTCTTTCTTGTTTTATCCCTTCTTCCTTTCTTTCCAAGCTTATCTCTTCTTCCTTTCACTTTTTTCTTTTCTTTTTCATTCTGCTTTTCTTTATTCTCTTTTCATTTTTTTATTTCCCTTTCCTTCTTTTCTTTTTTCCTTTCCTCCTCTTTTCTCTTTTTAAACACCTACGAGTGAGGCAAAAACAAAACAAAACAAAAAAACCCTGGAACTGTGGAAAGACCAGCGTTGGTCCCAAAGAGGGGGCACATCAACAGCTGAGACACTGGAAGCTGTGAACACCAGGATATCTGAAGGAGACAGCACCACTGAATCTCACAGGCATTCTACCATAGAAGTTCACACCATAAACCCAGGAAACCAGAACAAATCAATTTCAAAACTGAGCCTAACAAGAAGAGCCTCACAAACAATGGGAAGACAAAGAAACAACCCCCAAATGAAAGAAAAGGAGGAAGCCCCAGAAAGAATGCTAAATGAAATGGATGCAACTCAACTATCAGATTTTGAGTTCGAAGCAATGGTTGTCAGGAAGCTCAATGAGCTCTCAATGAGCTACCAGAAACTACAGGGAAGCTACCAGGAACTCACTGCAAACTATATCAACATGAAACAGAAAATAGAAACTATCAACAAGGACCAAGAGGAAATGAAAAATACAATTTCTGAACTGAAGAACACAGTGGAAGGAATGAAAAGCAGAATTCATGAAGCAGAAAATCAGATTGCGAGTTGCAGGACCAAGTAGAAAAAAACATCCAGAAAGAGCAAGAAAAGGAAAAGAGGCTCAGAAAAAAATGAACAGGGATTAAGAGAAATACAAGACAATATGAAACATAATAATATCCATATAATAGGGATACCAGAGGGAGAAGAAGAAAAGCAAGGGATAGAAAACCTATTGAAAAAGTAATGATGGAAAATATCCCTAATTTGATGAGAGAAAAAGTCACACAAATCCAGGAATCACAAAGGGTCCCAGGCAAGAGGAATCCAAAGAGGCCCAATTCAAGATACATCATAATTAAAATGGCAAAATTCCAAGACAAAGAGAGAATCTTAAAGGCAGCAAGGGAGAAAAAGGAAGTAACATACAAGGGAGCCC